>APFE030369232.1:193025-247146 GCA_000404065.3 Pinus taeda
CTCTTGATGTTTTATTGTTATTGATGCTGCTATATTGATGATCAACGTAGAGGAGCTTATGTACTGTGTATGTTTTCCACAATAGTACATGATCAGGATAATCTCTATTGAATATGTGTTAAATTATTCAAAATTTCTACAATATTTTTATCGTGAGGTCTATGAACTAATTCCCAAGTGTCATTCTTTTTAATTTGCTCAGCTTCTTCATCCATGGCCTTGACCCAATATTCATATTTGCATGCTTCATTTACAGTTTGTGGTTTGGTCGAGGATAGTAATTCTAGATAGCTTGAGGTCCATGTAATAGTTCTTCTTTTCTATACACCAGCCTCCCTTTCTCCTAAAATTTGAGTTTCTACATGATTTTTTTGAACATACCTAGACGAAGTCTTTTCTTCTACCATTATATCTTCTTCTGGTGGTTCATTGGTTTCTTCTTCAATATAATTTTGATTTGGTATGGGAATGTAATCCCCATCTTCTTAATTGTCATAAAGTTCTGTTAATTTTATCTATTTTGGATTTCTACATGCTTCATCAACCACAACATCAATGATTTCAAGAATTTTCCCAAGTCTTTTATTATAACATTTATATCCTTTACTTCTAGAAGAATAACCAAGAAGAATCTCTTCATCTGCTCTAGGTTCAAACTTACCAAGTTTTTCATCAATCCTTTTGATAAAACATTTTCTTCCAAAAACATTAAAGTATTTTAGAATAGGAGTCTTACCATACCATAGTTCATGTGGAGTTTGAGTGCTATTAACCCAAACATTTTCTTTACTGAAAATAGTCACGACAATGAATGGAGCTTCACCCCAAAAGGTTGCAGGAGTTCCAGATTCATCTAGCATGGCTCAAGCCATTTGTTTAACTATTCGTTTCATCCTTTCTACTAAACCATTTTGCTGAGGTGTTCTTGCAGTGGAGAATTCCCTTTTTATTCCATGTTGTTACCAAAAGTCAAGGAATTCATCCAATATAAATTCTCCTCCTTGATCAGATCTGAAGCATTTGATTTTTCGATCTGATTCATTTTCAACCAAAGATTTGAAGGCTTGGAACTTTTCAAATGCTTCATATTTATGCTTTAGAAGACCTATCCAACACATTATGGAAAAATGATCAATGAACAAAATAAAGTGTTCTTATTCACGAGGTGACTTTTTCCTTATTGGTCCACATAAATCAGTATGGATAAGTTCAAGAGGCTTACTAGCTAACCCTTCTTTTTCCATGAAGTGAACTCTGGTTTGCTTATCGATTTGACATGGTTTGCATAATATATTTTTGGGATGTTGGTATCTGGAAGATCATGAACAGCCTTGAGTCTGCATGCTTTTCTTGTTTGAGAAAAGCTCAGATGTTTCAATCTTCTATGACACAGCCAGTTTTCATCATTTTCGCTTAGATAGCATTGTTATTGTCCTCCTTTGAGTATGTATAAGTTGTTTGGAGTTCTTTTACTTTTGATCACGGTCTCTCCTATATGAAGCTCACGAACAACACATCCGCTTGATCGAAACACCACTTAATTTCCTTGATCACACATTTGACTAACACTCAACAGGTTATGCTTTAAACCATCTACATACATAACATTTATTATTTTAAGCTTTTCTTTCAAGAAAACAGAACCTTTACCTTTTATGAAAGATGGAGTGTCATTTTCAAATGAGACATTCTTTTCCTTTTCTAAGGCATTATATGAGTGAAGTTTCTATTTGTCACCTGTCATATGTTTGGAGCATCCACTGTCGATGTACCACTGATTTTCTTGTCTTTCTACATACAAGGCTATACCACATCTTTATGTTTGAGATTATTTCCTTCTCCATATCTTGGGACTCAATGGTGTTTTCTCCTTTTGAGGTGTTTTCCAAAATTTTCTCCTGCATTCAGATTATTCATGACCAAAGTTGTTACAATTTGAGCATTCTATTTCATTTTCAAGAGGAGAAAACCTATTATAGGAACTTCTCTTGATCCCTGTTACATTCCTTTGATTTCGTGCTTCTCTAGTCATTATGATTTTGTAAGCAATGCATTGAGCAAATTTGTGCCCAAAATTATGACATGAAAAACATTTCCCATTAAAGAAGTTTCTACGACTATCGAATCTATTTACCTATTGATTGTAGTTTCTATTTATTTACATCTTTGGAGTAAATTGAGTATGATTTGCCTGAGGTTGGTTGTGGCTTCTATTGATATTCATCCTTGGAGGAAAATGAGTATGATTTACCTGGTGATCATCTATATGCCTTTTCTACATCAAGGTAGCTTTTGGTGGAGGTTGACAACTTCTGTGATTGAGATGCTTCTTCAATATATCCAAGACCTATCTTTATCAGAGGAGAATGCTGAAATTTGATAATTTCATTTAAAGTTTTTGATCCTTTAGCAAATGTAAGATTGAGAGATTTTGTTTTCTCAAGATATTTTCCTAGACCCACAATTTCACATTGTAGTTTTTCATTGTGTTTTTCTTTTTCAGTAAGTTGGTATGTTGAGGTATCTATGATCATATTCTTTTCTTCTAAACAGATTTTAAGATTAGATATTTCTTCATGAAAGTTTTCCTCTTCTAAATAATCCTAAAAATCATCATTTCCATAAGCCATGAGAAGTCTATAATCATCACTATTAGATAAACCATCACTATCCTCTTCTAAAATACCCAAAAAACATCGCTATCATAAGCCACGAGAAGTCTGTAATCTTGTCCATTTTCATCTTCATCACTATTAGATCAACCATCGCTATCTTCATGAGTGTAGTAACTCCCTCTATTCACAGCTTGTTTCTTATTCCCTTTTGCATATTCCTTTCCTTTTTCATATTTATCTTTATGAGAACATCTGTTAGCATAATGATCGACTTTACCACAAGCAAAGCATTTGAAAGGTAGCTTACCTTTGGACCTTCCAGAAGCCCATTGAATCTTCTTGAAAAAATTTACTTCATCTTCTTCATCTGAAATGTGTCATGATTCATTGTGTTCTTCCTTTTATTTTCCTTTTGTTAAAGCTTTAAATGCAACTTCTCTCATATCTGATGGACCTCCTTTTCTCATCTCAAAAGAAGTCAGGATTTTGTGAAGCTGTGTCATAGTGATATTGTTGGAAACTTAATCCTCAATGGGTTAGTGTGGAAGCCGAATGGACAAAAGGAGTCCAAGAGACCTTGGGATGTGAAACCCAACGGTCACATATTGTACTATAAATGTATATCTCTTGTTAATAAAATTGTACTCTCATGTTTGATCTTTCATATTCTTTCTGCCATGTGTGTGTTTAACAACAACAAGTATACAATAGAGAGACATCATATCCTGCTTATGCTATGGAGATTCAAGAAATCAACCTAAGGTCTGTGAAATACTCCTGGACAACCAACCTCCATCTCCACCTAGGGAGAGGGAGGAGGAAAGAGAGGAAAGCATGCCTAGATTGAATCCACCACCCTTTCTTGAGATATTAACTCATCCAGTCTAGCCTACCCCAGAAGAGGATGAACTTCTGGGTGAATTGAAAAATCTATGTGTCAGCATTCTACTTCTCCAAGCCATTAAGGATGTACCTATTTACAACAAATTGATTAAAGAGAAATGTTTCAAACATCTAGGGAGGCTAAAAAGATACACCCCTACCATTAATGTCATTGGACAACTGTCCGACTTAATGCTGGGACAGGTAATTTTCCTAAAGTATTTGGACCCTGGAAGCCTTGTAGTAGATGTGCACATCAATGGCACCATTGTCCCACACACTTTGATTGACCTTGGGGCTGCCATTAATGTAATAACTAAGGACACCATGCTCAAGCTCAATCTCCAAGGTTCATTAAGAAAGACCACAACAGTCTTGCAACTTGCGGACCATTCCACAGTATCCCCTGAGGGGATTGTAGAGGATGTGATGGTCTCCATTGAATCCTAGGAGTACCCTGCAAACTTCCTAGTTCTCCAGCCTAAGGCCAAGATTAGTGGTTATCCTCTCATACTTGGGAGGCCTTAGTTAGCCACTTCTGATGCCTACATCAGTTGCAGGGATGGAAATATGACTATCAAAAATGGGAATCTGTCCAAGCAGTTGGTCTTGTACCTTCCTACTCAGCCATCTCTAGAACATGACTTACCTTTATGGATAGAAGAGGAGGAAGAAAATGAAATCTACTCAGACCAAATCTATACCTAGAAACTGCTATGGGAGGAGGACAATTGGATGAAGATGATTTGATTGAACACATACTCCAAATTCCAACTCCCAGCACCTTGTCCTTAGAGGAAATGGTAAAGGAAACGAAGAGAAACCATCAAATTGATCTATCCTTAGCTGATTCAAACCCTACCCGTGTCAAAATAATAGAATTCGGCCCTGAGAGAACTTTGAAAATCAACCCCTCTTTCTGTACACCAAGAAGAAAAGTTGTGCAACATGCTAAGGGAACATCTAGATGCCTTTGCTTGGAGTTACAAGGAAATGAAGGGAGTTCACCCCTCGGTGTGTACTCACCACATTTATATCAAATAAGGTTGCAAACTAGTCTGACAACCCCAAAGGAGAATGAATCCAGCTCTCAAGGATATAGTCAAAGAAGAACTGCAAAAGTTGCTAGATGTAGGATTCATTTACCCTATCTCGAATAGTGAGTGGGTTTCTCCTTTGGTGTTGGTCCTAAAGGAAAATAGGAAGTGGAGGATTTGTGTCAATTACAGAGAGTTAAAGAAAGAAACAAATAAGGACTATTTCCCTCTACCTTTCGTTGACCAAGTGATAGATGGCTTGATAGGGAAAATGTTTTTCTCTTTCCTAGATGGGTTCAAAGGGTACAATCAAATCCAGATTAGCCCAGAGGAACAGGATAAAACCACCTTCACTTGTCCTTGGGGTACTTTCACTTATAGGGTCCTTGCTTTTGGCCTATGCAATGTCCCTACCACTTTCTAGAGGGCAGTCCTGAGTATCTTTGTAGAGCTAGTCCATGATGCAGTAGAGACTTATATGGATGATTTTACACCCTATGGGTATGAGTTATAGGAGGTTCTATTCAACTTAGGTAAGGTACTGAACAAATGCATTGAAATGAACTTGTCCCTCAGTCCCGAAAAATGTGAGTTCTTGATGACTGCAGGGACTATTCTAGGTCATTCAATATCCCATAAAGGACTGTAGGTGGACCCAAATAAGATAGCCATCATTCAAAGGGTCCCACCTCCACAAAAACAGAGAGATGTAAGAAGTTTTCTAGGTTTAGCTGGATACTATAGGATATTTATAAAATACTTTAGCAAGTTAGCTTCTCCCTTATTTGGGTTATTGGCCAAAGACTCTAATTTTTTATGGTCAGAAAGTTGTCAAGAGGCCTTGGACACCCTAAAGGACAAGTTGACCATTGCACCTATTCTCCGAGGCCCAAATTGGGCCCTTCCTTTCCATATACATGCTGATGCCTCTCACAAAGCCATAGGAGAAACTCTAGGTCAGATAGATAACAAGTTACCTTATGCCATTTACTTCATCGGTAAGAATCTGTCAAAACCCGAACTGAAATACACAGTGATTGAAAAGGAGCTCCGAGTTGTTGTGCATTCATTGAACACATTTAGGAATTACATTATAGGTTACCAAACATTTGTGCATACTGACCATGCTGTAATTAAATACTTGATGAATAAACCTAATGTAAATGCCCGAACTATTAGATGGTTACTTTTATTACAACAATTTGATCTAACTATTATTGTTAATCCTAGCAAGGAGAATGCTATTGTAGATTTTTTTATCTAGATTGAATTTGCCTGTAGGGGAGGAAGGAATGGTTGGTGATCAATTACTAAATGAACACTTATTCACCATTTCAGTTTTATCTTCATGCTTTCCTGGCATAGCAAATTACCTGGTGTCTGCACAGTTTCCACCAAATTTTTCCTCCAAAGAGAAAAGCAAGATTGTGAGGAAGAGCGCCCCATTCACTTGGATTGGGGGAAACCTCTTCAAACTAGGCCCAGATAAAATTATGAGAAAATGTGTCAGGGAGGAGGAAGTCTTTGAAATCCTCTTGACCTGTCATGATGGGCCTTGTGGAGGTCACTTTTCAACCAAAAGGACAACATTCAAGGTATTACAAGCTGGTTATTACTGGCCCACTATTCACCAAGACGTGAGGAGGTATACTAGTCAGTGTGATCAGTGCTAAAGGATGGGGAAACCTACCCCAAGGGATGAAATTCCTCTGCAACCTCAAGTGACTTTCAAGCCATTTGACAAGTGGGGCATGGATTTAATTGGACCCATTGATCCTCCATCCAGGCAAAAGCAATACATCATTGTGTGCACTGACTATTTAACCAAGTGCGCTGAAGCCAAGGCCATCAAAGCAACAAAAGAGGAGAAAGTGGCTGAGTTCTTAAGGGAAAATATATTTTACAAGTTTGGGTACCCTAGAGAACTGGTCACTGATCAAGGCATTTAGTTTACATCTCACATGATTGAAAATATGTTAAGCCAACACAAGATCAAGAATAGAACATCCACTCCTTACCACCCACAAGATAATGGGCAAGTGGAGCTAACTAATAGAGCCCTAGAAGGAATTCTGACCAAAGTGATTAGCAACAACAAAAAGGACTGGGAAGATAGATTAGTTGAGGCCCTTTGGACCTACAATACCACCTTGAAGACCACCACTGGATTCACTCCTTATGAGCTAGTCTATGGGAAGAGGGCCCTGCTGTCTATTGAATTTGAATACAACACCTTAAGAATGGCAGCACAACTAGATCTAGATCTCACCAAGGCACAACAAGAAATATTGATCCAGTTGAATGGGTTAAATGAATTTAGAATGCAGATCCTCCTACACACATAGGTGACTCAAGTTTAAGAAGGTGATTAGGCTCTGTTGTATGATTCCAGGTGCAAGGATTTTAAAGGAAAGTTAAGGACTAGATGGTTAGGGCCTTATGTCATAGAAAAATGTCATGATAATAGTTTTGTACAGATAAGAACCATTGATGCAGAGGCTATCCCTTTACTTGTCAATGGGCACATATTTAAGGTCTAAAAGAAGCCCTTGTCAAAGCAAGAATTCATCAATGGCATTAGAAAGGAAGTGATCGTGGTGGAGCAAGTCTCACCTTCTACCCCATCTAGTCCCTGGAAAGAGAAAAAATAAAAAATAAGGAGACTCAGGTGAAAACCTCCATGAGGCACCTGAGTCCCACTGTTGGGTTGAAAACCTCTTGAGGCAGCCCAATGGTGTCGAAAAAAGAAAAGAATAAAAATATCTCTGGGTGAAAACCTCTTTTGAGGCACCCAGGGGAAGCAGCTAGGATGAAAACCTCTTGGAGGTCATCATAAGGAGGATTAGAGAAACTTGAGGGGAGAAGAAGGACCTATAAAATCCATATTTTCATTCCTCCATCCCATATTCTTCATCATCCATCAATCCCTCCATTTATGAACTCCTCCAACTCAGTTTACACAGGCTCTGTGTTTTCTACATGATTCCATGGAAACCTACAGGATTTTCCTGTAGGAATTACAGTGGCTTGGGAATCCCAAGAAAAGTGACCCTAGAGTAAGGGGATGACCATCCTATGTCAAAAAATAAAATGTTTACTCCACCACCTTATCACCATGCCTCTCACCACCATGTTACCCCTGCATTCATCCAATAAGTCAATTCCAAAAAGATTACAATTTTCAAAAAAAAAGAAAAATAAATAAATAGAAGAGGGCGATAATAGAGGACAAGGGGACAATACCTATCACCTATCAATCACTAGACCCCTTCTCTATCTATGAAAACAATCCTCATGCTCCAGAAGTGAAGAAAAGAATGAAATTTTAGGGGAGAGGCAACTACAGGACATCCTGTAGGTTTCCTATAGGAAATCCTGTAGCAGCCTATCCCATAAAAGGAAATTTCACAGGGTTGTAGTCATCTTCATCATAGGGATCCCAATGTCAAGGAAGCTCCTCCAGAGCTCAGCAGTAGTAGTAGGATCATCAACATCACTCTCCAGTACCTACACATCAAAGGAAACAAGCATCAAAAGAGGCCAATAAAAAAAAAATTATGCAACAAATACACAACATAGGCACTTAATTCTTCAACAAGCAGCAACATCAAAGCATCTTACCCACAGGTATGTCATTGCTTATGCTCTCTCGTTAGCACGATATGATAAAAAAATGTAGAATTATGTAAGAGTTGGTTTTATAAGAAAAGGTGGCCAGCCAACTTGGCCACCTTCGTCCAATTGATGAGGAGAACACAGTTAGACCACTCCACACGTGGCAACAGTCAAATCTGAGGAAAAAGGAGACAAGGCCAGAAATGGTTAAGTTACGGATGATCGAAGTGGGAGGTGATTACGAGGTAAGGAGGAATAATGGAGTGATAGTGGGACCAACGGTCCAAAAGTGGGTGCTCGTACTTAGGCAACCAGCACACCATCCCACATGATCACCCATATGAGGAAATAAAACACTGATTTCCATGCAAAGAAGGCATTCATAATCTCAAGGATTCATCGAAACAAGGTTGCTCTCGGCCTCTTGAAGCAACATCTACAAGAAAGATAATGATTATTTTGCAATGCATAGGCACCTACAGGAAAACCAATAGGATCCTATAGGAAGACCTACAGGATACAGAGCAATCATTTATAGAATTATCAGTGGGCATTTAGGGAGGAAATATCAGAGGTTGGCCTCATCAGACAATAACCAAGAGGTAGGAGCTATACCTTCCCATATTTTCCAATTAAAAAAATAAAAATCCTCCATTTGGTTAAGAAAGTTGCAGTCTAGGGGAATTATATTCTAGAGTTATCATTTTAAATCTCTCATCCACTAGAATTCTCAAAATATACCCATACAAGCCTCCACAATTACCAAGGGAAAGATGACAGGGGGTTTTAACAAGAGGGGACCCACAAACACAGTAAGAATTCATCAACACCCTCTTGCAGTAGAAATCTTCACAAGGCACAGTTGGATGGGTTTCTTTGAAATAATGAGGGGATACGATGATGAGGTGGCTAGAGACTTTTCTCTCTCACTCATGCCCCTCACTAGGACCCATGCCACTGCTGTGGTGAAAGGAATATCAATAGAAATCACCCCTAAAGTCATAAGAAGAATCACCACACTTCCTTTATGGTTTCCTTGGAGAAAAGAATATAAGGGTAACATCACCCTTGCAAAGAAGAAATTCTTTTTGGAAGGGGAGGAGGCAATGGAGGAAAAAAATGGGGTCAAAAGAGGAAGCCTTCCATACCCTTGGAATGCAGTTAGCTACCACCTCATTAAATATATATCATGTGAAGGGAGATACAGTGTGGTGTATGGATACCATTTCAGGCTTCTCCAAGAACTGAGATTTGGAGAAGATGCACCTCCTCAAAACAGACTAAGTATACCCTACTTTATTCTTCAATCAATGATAGATATGAGCATCAAAGTGCAGGAAGGAAAACATCAACAGCTATCCCATCATGGGTTAATCAAACTTATCCTAGAATATGCTCTCCAAAACCTAAGACTCCCTATTACATGGAAAAATTTCAAAGACATGTAGGGAGAGGGAGAAATAAAAGTTCTTGAATATGACAAAATCCCCACTGCTAGTGAGAGGGATGAAGAGGAAATAGAGGAGGAAAAAGAGGAAGAAAAGGAAGATGAAAATGAAGAAGAGGCAAAAGAAGAAACAAAAGAAGAAATAGATGAACAGAGTGAGGAAATGGAGGAAGAAGAGGAAGAGAAAGACATGGATGAGGAGGAGAATGGAAAAGAGGAAACATAACAGAAAGAAGAAGAAAGGTCTATAGCTCAAGGCAAATATGGGGAAGAATCACAAAGGGAATCTCCAGAACCCACTGAGAAAGAGGCAGCAGTTGCTCTTACTGCCTTAAGTACACATATTGAGCCAAAAGGGAAGAGACCAAGACAAACCCCATTATACTTTAGGACAAGAAAAATCACAAGAATCAGGCAAGGAAGACCTCAAACACCCACCAAAATTCCCATTGTCATTGAAGACTCACCAAAGCAGCAAGAAAAGATAGCTCCTCTTAAGAAAAATCAAGGAGAAGGATCATCAGGGCAAGCCTCTCCCAAATCTCCCATCACCTATGTTAGGAGTCTTGTCACAAGGTCTGCCTCATTAAAGGGAAAAGGTCTCTTACAGGAAACATAGAAGGACCTATAGGAAGAAGAGACCATCCTACAGAAAACCCTGGTAAAGCTACAAGAAACTTAGAAAATGGACCAAGAAGTTATCACTCAGCAAGAAACAAAGAAGGAAGACCCATAACTGAGAGATCTTAGTTCTCAACCCAACCTCAACTCTTACTACAGGTTCATTGAAGGGGGTAGGGTCATCCCACATAAATTTTCCATTCCGTTATTCTTTTAGCTTGAAAAAGAAAGGGAAAGAACACACAAGTGGATGAAAATTTGCAAATCCAAAGGAGTGGAGGATGTGGGCCACATGGAGGAGAAAGTAAAGGAGATGGGCAGAGAACTGAGAAGCATAAGGGACAGAGAGGAAATGATGAAAGCTCAGTTGGAAGAAGATAATGTGTGGCTAAGGGGATAGATACAAGAAATGGAAAGCTAGTTGGCAGCTATGGCCAGTTTATCCTTAGAGGAAATTGAGTGCAGGATGCCAGCAAAGTCTTATACCTTGTATCTTAATGAAAAGTGGCTAGAATTCCAAATTAAGACTTTGGCACAAAGAGGCACTATTTTTCCAAGACTACAAAAAATTCATTGATCTCTATGATCAAAGCACCCTAGAAGATAGAGAAAAAATGTCTGAGTTTTACCTACACAACATGGCCTTGACAGATTTAAAATTGTGGGACCCAAATTCAAAACTAGGGGAGTTGCAATTGATGACCTTAGCATCATGGATGAATCATGAGGAGGAAAGAGATGCAGAGATGAAGAAGGTAATGACAAGAGAAGAGACAAAACCCCTCATGATAAGAGCTGAGAAATCTAACCCAATGGCTGCCATCAACACCCACAACCTGATTGAAAATGATCTTAAGATTACACCTAGGTACCTTGCTTCCCAAGAGAAAGCAATCACACACTTTGAAGACATGTTCAGGCTATTATGAGATGACAACATGAAAGCTTGCCAAAGGAGATGGAACACCTTGCCTTACAACTTGAAAATCAAAGAATACCATTCTCCTCAGAGAATGAGAGGGGCACTAAACAGAACACCCATGTATAAGCAAGCTTTACAAAGACTGAAAGTAAATTGGATTGGCTTGAGACTCAATCCACCATTGCTCTTAGGAATGTTGGAAGGAAGGAAAGAAGAGGAAGAAAGAAAGCAGTGGGAAGAGATAGAGAGGAAGGAAGGATTTTATTCACAGGAAGAAGAAACTACAACAGAAGCATGGGAGTTAGGGAGGCCACCAGAGCAATGAAGGACATGGATATAGATTGAGTTGCTCAGAGGATGAACAACAATTTCACTAGGGGGGTGATGATGAGTCTCATCATTGGGTAACTATATGGACCTTAGTACACCTCCAAGCTTATTAAAATCAACTCTTCTCATAATTCCTTACATATTTTAATTATATTTTTCTTAATGAGATGACTAAAAGTAAGATGTTATGCCGAGTGGTATAATGTGCATTGATTGTATGTTTTTGAGAGCAAAGCATGGCAATTTTGGCTAATTAAAGGCAGAAACTCGAATGAGACAAGGAGGAGAGATTGTAGGAGATAGATCCTCCTCATTTAATCCTCACTCAAATCATACTAGCTTGGAGTTGTAAGTAGCTGAGTCATGAAGATCATGGGCAGCCGAGCCAGTGACAGTTAAGAGCCAATTCATCTTGAGTTTTGGAGCCAAGCCTCCATAGTTTTAAGGAAGTTGTTGGAGACTTCAGTTGTATAAATAAGGAGGCCTAGAGCCTCATTAGTATTTGGATTTTTTATGTAAGAGCACTGAGCATTTTCAAGTTCAAGACCTGTGGAAGACATTGTTATGTAATTTTTCTGATATGATAATGATAATGAGCATTTCCTTGATCCAACACTAAGTTGACTCAGAGGGCTGAAGAAAATGGGTTAGGGCCCAACCCTTGTTGATCTAAAGATGATTTGAGGTTGTCATTGATGTCAACCCAAGCAACACCAGGGGCTACCCTGATCTTGCAAGGGAATTTTGATTTGACAACTTACTCTATTTTGAGTCAAGGATATTCTATATGGATTTTACTTGTCGAGATGTTTTCGTTGATATATGGCATGCCAAGTAATTATTCACGGTAAGAGAGATATTCATGTTTGAAGTTAGTAACCCCAGTTAGTGGGCTAAAACCCTATGGGGTTGTGACATGGAACTAATTGGTTTTGGTCATTGAATAGTCAATAACTAATAATTTTTTAAGCTCCTAAAATCCCTCCAACATTCTCTATAGAAGCCCCTCTCAACTCAATAAAAGGAAATCTCATATATCCTCCAAAATGTGTGATGGTGGCATTTTCACTATAACTTAATTTCTGCGAAGTCCTAGATTCTAAAATTAAAACCCCTTTGATTCGCAATCCTCGTGAATGTCGTGACCGAAATTCAAATCTTGGTTTGATGTATTTTCAGAGATATGATCTGTGGAAGTTAGGGTTTTTGCAGGCTGCCGAATTTCGTCTCAAGGAAGTGACCTTGGGAAAATCTTCATAACTCTCTCTGAGAGGATGATTGGAATTTTGTAAAAAGTGGTGGATAGTGCACGGAATTTCGTTTTTTGTGTATCAATTTTAGAGCTGAAGGAGGAAACAATGACACGTGGCACAATGTACAAGTTTTTTCTACTGAACTAGTCCATAATTAGGTCATTGTGAGAGATTGGGCATAAATTTGACTTGAAGAGTCCAAATCGGGTCAGACCTATGGCATTGGAAGAAGACTAAGAGGGCTTCTATGGGGGTGTAGATCACATGTTGGGGATCTGAAATCGTAGAGATAAATCAGATTAAATATTGTGCTCCTAGAAGGCAAGAAAAACTAGATCAAGTGTTGTCAAGGGGTGCAAAGGACTAGACTTTCTAGGGCAGCAAAGAGAAAGGTGCAGCAAAATGATGTAGCAAAGGTAAGCTACAAGTAAGTATCTTCTGTATATGCATATTCATAGCTTAATTGCATTAGGTTCTTTGTATTCTAATTTGTTGTTTTTGTTTAGCACTAACATATGCTCTACAGGATGAGGCAAGTTTTGCTATTATCATGTCATGGATATTTCCTTGAAGACTTTTTGCAGGTATTATATATTCATCAAGAGAAGACTCAATGCATAATCTAATTTTCTGAAGAATGAGAAAGGGTAGCATGACAAGAGCAACAATCAAGGTGCAGAACAACATCGAGAAGTTCACAACATGAAGTTTTCAAGTGGGCAGCACTGCATATATACATTGTAAAAGTATCATTGTACAAAGTCATTGTAAAAGCATATTTGTAAAAGTTGTACAAATGTATATCTGCCAAGATTTGAAGAGGCAGTGTCGAGAGGTCTAGGATCAACATTAGGTGGTTGTGTCATAGTTGGGGTTATGGCCTAGTGTGTCTTCTTCTTCTACATCATTCTATATCATTGTAAAGTGTACCATTGTCCCTGGTACGAGATTCCATTATTCTTTTATTCTTCTATAGGGTGGTAGGGTGGTGCTAGGCTGGTGCATGAAGTCACCAATAGGTTCAAGCCTGTGAAAAATTCAGGGTGGTAGGGTGGTGCTAGGGTGAGTTGTAGCTCATTGGGTGTGGGGCATCTGTTCAGTTGACTACTGAAGAATCTCGGGCATTGGAGCGTCCATCCAGTGGGAGATGGAGAAGAATGCTTTTCTAGATTCTAGGAAGTTGGAGCTTTCTTTGCAATTGGAGTTGAATATTAAAGAATTATTAGAAAAGTGTTCGGTGGTTTTTGACTAGGAGGGGGTTTTCCACCTAAAATTTTTGTGCCTCCTGTGTTCTTTTATTCATTGTTGTTACTGCATAAACATTAATGATAATTGGATATTAACTAATGCTCTGAAAAGATTTAAAAGTGCTAATTGCTAAGGAATACTAATTCACTCCCCCTCTCAGTATTTTCCAACAACTCGTATTAGAGCTTGGTTCCTTCAATATCAGTTTAACAACTGGAAGGAGATCATGGAGCATACCAAGAATGGTGTACCTCTATTCAATGAAAATAATTACGCACTATGGAAAGGAAGAATGGAGGTATATCTATTGGCACAAGGTTACGAAGTATGGGACACTATTCAAAATGGCTTTACACCAACTACGGATGAACAAGGTAAGAACAATTTGGTAAATGATGCAAAAGCAAAGAATATTATTATTAGTGGACTTATTGAATCTGCTTATCATAAGGTGTCTGGTTGTAAAACTGCAAAAAATGTATGGGACAAGCTTGAGAATATAATATATGCATGTGACTCAAATGTTAAAGAAGCAAAGCTTCAAATCTACAGAGAAAAATTTGAGCAACTCAGAATGAAAGAAGATGACAACATTGCTGCATACTTCCAACACATTGATGAAATAACCAACACTCTGGAAAGATTGGGAGAGCTTGTTGACGAGAAGACTATTATACAAAATATTCTTAGAACATTACTAGGAAGATTCAACCCAAAGGTATCGGTCTTAGAATACAATGCAAATTTGTACAAACTCAATAAAGAGGAATTACGTGGAGTTCTCATAGCATATGAAATGAGACTTGATGAAGAAGAGGGTACTTCGCATCTAGAAACTGCGTTCGCTGCATCTAAGAAAACCAATAAGGACAAACAACCTTCAAATGAAAAGACCTGCACCCGCGCCTGCAAGTGTGAAGAAAAGGAAGATGATGAAGAAGGTTTTTCAGATTGAGAATATTCTTACTTTACGACAAAACTAAAAATTGGTAAGGGAAAATTCAAAGGTAAACTTCCATTGATATGTTTCGGTTGTGGTGTGGTTGGGCATTTGGCAGCAAAATTTCGGAACAAAAGTTATGGAAACTCAAAAGGAAAGAAAGGCTTTAAGAAACTCAACAAGCAAGGCAAGAAGAAAGGATTCAAAAAGAGCTTTCTCTCTAAAGAAGATAGCTCATCATCCAATGAAGACAATGATAGTGAAGAAGAAGCCAATGAGAGAGTATTGTTTATGGCCAAGCACAATAAACAAGAGGTATCAAACAACGAAGAAGAAGGGTTGACCATAGAAGAATTTTCTAAGGAGGAAATCAAGCTTATAAAGGAGCTCAAGGCTGAGAAGATCCGTTCTAATACTCTTGAAGAACAAGTTCAAGGTCTCAAAATTGAAGTTGAAGAACACAAATGTATCGAAGAGTCACTTCAAAAGAAGTTGGAAGAAAGCAACCGAGAAAGGGAAGAATTAGGAGTCGAAGTAGTCTCGCTGCATAAGGAAGTAAATAAGGGGAAAACTATCCAAAACTATGTGGACAACTCAAGGGCATTGGAAGAACTCATCAACAACCAACAATCTTACAATGACAGAACTAGCCTAGGTTACAAAGAAGAAGAAGTAGGACCCTCTACAACAAAATACAATGAACCTATGAGATTTGACAGGCATGTAGACTTCGTTGAACAAGGTTCACAAGAACAGCCTTGGAAGACAATTCCCTAACCAAGATTTCCATCCAGGTACCAACATATTTTTCGTGGCTATTGTTATTCATGTGGAAAATTTGGTCATAGAGCTGTAGAATGTCGCACGTACCCTAGGAACCAATACAATTCTAGGAGATCTATCAAATATGAACCTCCCAGGGCTAAACGAAACATCAAAAGGTTTGAACATTTAAGAAGTAATATTAAATGTTACAAATGTCCAAACTTTGGACACATAGCTAGAGACTGCAAACTTGAAAACCCTCCAGAAGAATTTTTGAAGCCACAGAATGAACAAGCATGGAAGAAGAAGAACACTGATAATTGTGCTCTCACTCTCAAGGCTCAAAACAACAAAGATGTGTGGTATGTTGATAGTGGTTGCTCAACGCATATGACTAAAGATAGAAAGAAATTTGTATCTCTGAAAAAGAAGAAGGATGGAATCATGTCCTTTGGACATGATGTATCTTCAAATGTTATTGGATCAAGTACCATCAGTCTCAGAAGAAAATATGCTCTAGCCAAGAATGTTCTATTGGTTGAAAACATGAATCACAATCTACTCAGTGTTGGACAAATGTGTGATCAAGGACACACTATGCTATTCAACTCCACAAAATGTGAAATCAGGAAAGGCAGGTATGGTAAAATTGTGGCTACAGCAAGTCAATCTCCAAACGTCATATATGTTTTGGATGAAGCAACTAAAGCATGTCTACTAGCTAAAGAAGATGAAAGCTGGTTATGGCACAAATGAATGGGTCACATAAACTTTGACAATATTGTCAGGATAAGCAAAAAGGAAGTAGTATGAGAAATGCCAAAAATCTCAAAACCTTGCAACACAATATGTGAGGCACGTTGGCATGACAAGTAGACAAAATGTGGATTTAAAACAAAAGAACACTTTGCATCACATCCATTGGAATTGATACATACTGATCTATGTGGTCCTATGGGAACAAAAGGCTTAGATGGAGAATTATATTTCATGTTAATGATAGATGACTATACCAGGATGACACTCGTTAGTTTCCTAAAGAAAAAATCTGAAGCATTTGAGTGCTTTAAGATCTACAAGGAGTTGGTCGAAAATGAAACTGATTTAAAAATAAAGTGTCTAAGATCAGATAACAATGAAGAATTCACTTCCAAATTATTTCAGCAATATTGTGATGAAAATGGAATAAAAAGACAATTTTCAACAACATGAACACCTCAACAAAATGGAGTTGCTGAAAGAAAGAACCGAACTGTACAGGAAATGGGTAGAACAATGCTAAATGACTCAAAATTGGATGAAAAATTTTGGGTTCAAGAAATTAATACGACAATTTTCATTGTTATCAGAAGTCTTCTTATAAATAATTGAAATACAACCCCTTATGAATTATGGAAAATAAAACCGACTAATGTAAAATATTTTAGAATCTTCGGAAGCAAATGTTATATCAAAAGAGAAGATCAAAAGTTGGGTAAGTTTGAATCACATGTTGATGAAATCTTTGTTGGTTACTCACGCAAAAGAAAGGCCTATAAATGCTATAGCCTAAGACGAAAACAGATAGTGGAGAGCATAAATTTTACATTTGATGAAGATAGTGTTCTAACGAATAATGATGAGGATCTAGAATCTTTGAAACTTGAGACAGAGGCTGAAAAAGGTAGAGAGAAAATTCTAGAACAAGAAGCAATTGTCAATCAGGAAGAAGTAAATAATGATCAACAAGATATACATGAACAACAATAATACGCTCCTCCAAAGAGAACAAAAGAATGGATTCAAAAGAACCATCCATCAAATCAAATCATTGGTGACATAAATGAAGGAATTGGAATAAGAAAAGGTCGACAACTTCGTTCATCACAACAAGCTCACATTGCTTTTCTAGCAACCTTTGAGCCTAGTAGTTTTGAGGAAGGCATCCATAATGAACATTGGGTAGTAGCTATGAATGAAGAATTGGATCAAATCGAGAAGAATAGCATCTGGGAATTATTCCACGACCAAAAGATAAAAATGTTATTGGGACTAAATGGGTGTTCAGGAAAAAATTGAATGAAGACTGACATGTTACCAAAAACAAAGCAATATTGGTTTGGAAAGGCTATGCACAAGTGGAAGGAATTGATTTCAATGAAAAATTTGCACCAGTTTCCAAAATGGAAACCATCCGGATGTTTCTCGCCTATGCATGTTCAAGAAAAATAAAAGTCTACCAATTGGATGTTAAGTCAACATTTCTAAATGGAGAATTAGAAGAAGAAGTTTACATCGAACAACTTGAAGGTTTTCTACTATCAGAAAAGGAAGACTATGTTTTCAGGTTAAATAAGGCTCTGTATGGTCTCAAGCAGGCTCCCAGAGCACGGTATGCTCGTCTTGACGAATATCTACGTCAACAAGGGTTCAAGAAAGGTACTGTTGATAGCAATATTTACATACAAATAGATAAGGATAATTTAACAATCATTGAGGTATATGTGGATGATATAATCTTTGGTAACAATGATGATCGACTAAGTAATAACTTTGCTACAAAGATGCAAAGTGATTTCAAGATGTATTTAATTGGTGAGTTGACATACTTACTAGGGCTTCAAATATCTCAGCAAGAGAAAGGAATATTTATATGTCAAGCCAAGTACATCAAGGAAATGCTGAAGAAATTCAAAAGGGAAGATTGCAAACTTGTCCTTACTCTAATGGTAACAGGTTGCAAATTGAGCATAGACGATTCATCTAAGGATGTGGATCAGAGGTTGTAGAGATCTATGATTGGTAGTCTTCTATATGTAACAGCTTGCTGACCAGATGTTATGCAAGCAGTTGGACAAGTAGTAAGATTCCAAGTAACACCAAAAGAATCACATATTATTGCCGTCAAAATAATTCTTTGATATCTAAAGGGCACAACAAAATATGGCTTGTGGTATCCCAAGGGAAACAATCTCATTACTCAAGCCTTTACAGATGTAGATTGGGCAGGAAGAATTGATGATCGTAAGAGTACTAGTGGACCAACATTCTATCTAGGTGGTTGTCTCCTATCATGGTTTAGCAAAAAGCAAACCTCTATCTCGTTATCTACAGTGGAAGTAGAATACATTGCAACGACAACTTGTTGTACTCAATTCCTTTGGATGAAACAAACTTTGAAAGATATTCAAGTACAATTCAATAAGCCTATTCCCATCTTTTGTGATAACACCAGTGCCATCAGCATCTCTAAGAATATTATCATGCATTCAAAAACAAAACACATTCTGATAAAATATCATTTTGTTAGAGAACAAGTCGCTGAAAATAATATCAAACTTGAATATGTTGGTACAAAAGAACAAATCGTTGATATCTTCACTAAACCTTTACCTCGTGAAGCATTTGAATATCTTCGCCAGAAGCTTGGGATTATCCCAAGTTCTCATTAGATTTTCCTTACTAAGAAAATAAAGGGGCAGTGGAAGTGTGTATAGGTCCGCAAGATGGTTGTGTGTCAGGGGGAGTTACCCTTTGCCATTGATGTCAAAGGGGAAGAGAAGGTAGTAGGAAGAGGTGCCCCGATCGCAGGGGGAGTACTTGTGTTTCCATCAATGCCAAAGGGGGATATTGTTGATCTAAAGATGATCTGAGGTTGTTATTGATGTCAACCCAAGCAGCACCAAGGGCTACCCTCATCTTGCAAGGGAATTTTGACTTGACAACTTACTCTATTTTGAGTCAAGGATATTCTAGATGGATTCTACTCGTCGAGATGTTTGCGCTGATATATGGCATGCCAAGTAATTCTTCATGGTTTGAGAGATATTCATGTTTGAAGTCAGTAACCCCAATTAGTGGGCTAAAACCCTATGGGGTTGTGACATGGCACTCATAATTGGTTTTGGTCATTGAATACTCAATAATTAATAATTTTTAAGCTCCTAAAATCCCTCCAACATTCTCTATAGAAGCTCCTCTCAACTCTATAAAAAGAAATCTCATATATCCTCCAAAATGTGTGATGGTGGAATTTTTGCTATAACTTCATTTATGTGAAGTCTTAGATTTTCAAATTAAAACCCATTTGATTCACAATCCTGATGAATTTCATGATCTAATTTCAGATCTTGGTTCACTATCTTTTCAGAGATATGATCTATGGAAATTAGGGTTTTTGTAGGATGCCGAATTTCATCTCAAAGAAGTGATCTTGGGAAAATCATCATAACTATCTCTCTGACAAGAGGATTGGAATTCTATAAAAAGCGGTGGATAGTGCATGAACTTTAGTTTTCTATGTATCAATTTTAGAGCCAAAGGAGGAAAACAGTGACACGTGGCATGTCGTACAAGTTTGCTCTACTGAACTAGTCCATAATTAGGTCATTGTGAGAGATTGGGCATAACTTTTCCTTGAAGAGTCCAAATTGGGTCAGAATTGTGGCATTGGAAAGAAGACTCAGAGGGATTCTATAGGACCGAAGATCACATGTTGAGGATATGAAATAGCAGAGATACATCAGATTAAATATCATGCTCCTAGAAGGCAAGAAAAACTAGATCAACTGTTGTCAAGGGGCAAAGGACCGGACTTTCTAGGGCAGCAAAGAGCAAGGTGCAGCAAAATGATGCAGCGGAGGTAATCTACAGGTAAGTATATTCTGTATATGCATGTTCATCTCTTAATTGCATTAGGTTCTTTGTATTCTAATTTGTTGTTTTTGTTTAGTGCTGAAATATGCTCTGCAGTATGAGGTAAGTTTTGCTATTGTCATGTCATGGGTATTTCCTTGAAGACTTTATGTAGGTATTATATATTCATCAAGAGAAGACTCAATGCATAATATAATGTTCTAAAGAATGAGAAAGGGTATCATGACAAGAGCATCAATCAAGGTGTAGAACAACAACAAGAAGTTCACCACATGAAGTCTTCAAGTGGGCAGCACTGCATACAGACATTGTAAAAGTATCATTGTACAGAGTCATTGTAAAAAAATCTTTGTAAAAGATTTACAAGTGTCTATCTGCCAAGAGTTGAAGAGGCAATGTCAAGAGGTCTAGGATCATCATTAGGTGGTTGTGTCATAGTTGGGGTTATGGTCTAGTGTGTCTTTTTATTCTACATCATTCTATATCATTGTAAAGTGGACCGTTTTCCTTGGTATGGGAGTCCATTCTTATTTTATTCTTCTATAGGGTGGTAGGGTGGTGCTAGGGTGAGTTGTAGCTCATTGGGTGTTGGGGCATCCGTTCAGTTGACTACTGCAGAATCTTGGGTGTTGGAGTGTCCATCCAGTGGAAGCCGAAGAAGAATGCTTTTCTAGATTCTAGGAAGTTGGAGCTTTCTTTTCAATTGGAGTTGAAGATTAAACAATTATTAGAAAAGTGTTTGGTGGTTTTTGACCTGGAGGGGGTTTTCCACCTAACATTTTTGTGCCTCCTATGTTCTTTTATTCACTGTTGTTACTGCATAAACATTAATGATAATTTAAGAATAACTAATGCTATGAAAATATTTAAAAGTGCTAATTACTAAGGAATACTGATTCACCCCCCTCTTAGTATCTTCCAACAACCCTAGCAGCAAAGGCTCCTCTTCTTGTACTTGTATGCTTAGTTGATTTCATAGATTAATGGTTGAATTGGTTTTAACATTATTTCATTGCAAGTAGTTGTGAATTTGGATTAGTTTGCTTCCATTTGTTCCTTACTTTAGCAATAGCTTATAAATATAGAGGGATACCAAAAAGTTTTTAGCAGGTGCATTTGGCCTCACTCCTCCCTTCAGGGAACATGGTTTGAGGAAAAAACTCCTATGCAGCCCCAAAAAGACAAAATTCTGATTTCTTATGGAATTTAGGGTTTTCTGCTACTTAGGCCAACATATTTTCAGTTTTCGAGAATAGGATTCAATTGTGATTTTTGATATCTTCAGCCTTGTATTAGATCTCATAGTGTTTCACATTATTCTGCAAGTATTTCCATGCATGAACTAGGCAACTAGATAATGAATTTCTGTTTTCTTTAGTTGATTGAAAATATTTCTTGTTTGACATGATTCATGGATAAATGCCAGTGATTGATGCAGTGCAGGAGTTCCAACAGTGCAGGGAGATCTCATGATCAACAACCCCATCCTAACCTCATCCATCCATGATCATCACTTTTTCAACTAAGTCCCTCAAACAATTCATCCTTCCATAAGAACAACTTTCAAGGTTTGTTGAGCAAATCCAACCATCTTACAAACTCTGTTTTGAGCTCTGAAGAAGTCTTAGTCACTCCCTTGCCTTATTTCTCCCACCATTCACCTTCCCTAATCCATACACCACCTTCCAAACCACTCCTATTTCTCTTGGCCAGATCCTATAGGAATACAGGGGATCTTGTAGGAGCATTAGGACACCCTGTAGGAAGAATTAGGACATCCTGGAGGACAACTTGTAGTAGCCTGTTTTGAGGATGAATTGTGGAAAAAGAAACTAGGAAGATAGGAGAAGACCCCTACTTGCCTCCCAAGCCATCCAACCTTTCACCACCATCTCTAACCTACCTGCCACTTCACCAAGAGGATTTAGAATTCATTTTTTCACACAAAAGGGAAAAAAGAGTTATTATGTTCATTTATTTGCACAACAATAGAGTATTAGGTTATTTCAAGTTGCATGCCTAGAACAGTAGGATTACACACACGTTAACTTAGCATTCTTTTGAAGCAAAGACTGTTAGCAATTAGTTAGATGAGTGGTGTGTTTAAGCATTTGATTTCAGTCTTTCCTTACTACAGTAGACAATATTTCAGTTAGTGAAAATTCCCCCTTTCCTCATTGGTAATCAAGCTTCTTCTGAATCAATAGAAGGCTGGTTTGAGAAACCATAGTGGTCTATCGCCAGCCTAGCAGTGACAAAAAGTGGACCCATCGCATATGCTTGTGTATACAACACTGTTACCTCCAAGTTTGTACGAACCCCAGGTTAATAAAGTAAAGTTGGTAGCCCACGAGTTGCAACGTTCTTGCTGCAATATTGGTGCTCATCAATGACCTAATAGTGGAAGCAATTATGTACATACCCTTTTCCACGTGCTTGTGTTTGTTGGAATCCCTTCTCCATCCTTTGACAACCTTTGATGGATCCTCATTCTCTTTCATGAATTTCTCTAAAAACTGCTTATCATATTTTTTCAGGGGCAGTGGTGGCTAATACATCTTGCTCACGTCATTACTGGTAAATGACACAATACCAATGTTATTTTAGGTCATGAAATTTATCTCTGCAATTTTCAAATGGCCAATAACCCATTTGACCATGTCTGTATAGGGTAAAATGTTGGTCTGGGCCGCAATTTTGTGCAAGAACGAATTGGTGACGTCACTATACATAGTTTCAGAAACAGGGAGAGAATCCTTTGCTGTGACTGTTTTTCCTGTCGCTCTGGGTTTCTCATCTTCAAAGAACTTGTAAATGGCTTCCAAATAAGAAATTCTGCTGTTGAGGGTGCAGGTTGTATTTGAGAAAAGCGCAGGCATTTTAGTAGCCTTAGGTGGAGGATTGACTGGCTGTTGTTGAGAAATTGCTTTCTTTCTAGGTTTACTTTCCCTAGACATTTCTGCCGAGTTTTTCTTATCAGGATTGGCCTACAAAGAGAAATAAAAGAATAAGCAAAAAAATTCTAACTGAAGAATTACTTAGAGCAAAAAACCAATTTCAAATGAATCTATGTCTTTTATGAGAAAAATCTTATCATATTGTTTTGCAATAATGAAACCATTAATAACTTTCAAATCATAAATTCATTACATTCGGCCATTAAATGATAAAACATGGGTTCACATGTGCTTTGGTACACGTCAACATATCAGAGGATTTTTTCGGAGAAATATTATGGTTGTATCATTGAAACATGCAATATTCTCATCCTTTGATAGGATTTTAGAGTGTAACGACTAAAAATATAGGTGGGAAGAGGTATCAGAGACCCTTTATCAGAGTTTTGATATTGAAGGTGTGAAAGGATAATAGTCAATTGTAAAGTCCCGATATAAAAGTTGTGATATGAGTAGCGGGAGTTTATCAGAGATCAAAGGATTTGGAATATCAGAGATTGGCGATTGGAGGATATCGGAGGATCAAATATTTGTGACTATTGTAGTATCGATGGTGTTGTATATCAGAGGATGAGCGAAAAGGGATATCGGAGGATCAGGGGATCACAATATCAGAGTTCAGACATATGAGATTCACATTAAAAACTGCGATATTCAGAAGCTCTGATAATGCTACATGGTAGTGTTGTGGGGTTAGGCCTTTATTATTATATTCATAAAAGAAGCACTTTATTACTTTTAGGCTTAAAACATATGAAAATTTTATCGAGGAAGGTCTAATCGTAACTTTTCCTACGGGGGCATGTTACAATTTCTAAAATATCCCGATAAATTTAAGCCAAAAATGGATTTTAAACTCAATCCAATATTCGTGAATATGCTTCATGGTCCTAAGCTCTGATAGGAAGGATTCGATAAGGGAGATTTCTCATTTAGTCAAGTTTTTTTGGGAAAAGTGAAACTAAGATGATCTTATTTTATTGAAACTTTAAGGATTTTATCCTAAATTTAAAAGGGTCCTCATTATTTATTAGTTCTACTATTAACCTTAATGGGGAGTTGTTGAGTAGTATAATAGGTCTCTAAAAAGTAAAAACAAACAATTAACACACGCTAAAAAATATAAGGATTCAAACCATGCAAACAAGCTTTTCACAATGAAATCACTAGTTGGTATTGAAATCCAACGTCATAGAAATTAAAGTGAAAAGTGGCTGTAGATATGAGCGAGTGGAAAAAGTTACACTGCTAACCTGCTTAACGAAATGATCTGGTGCAAGTAACTTCACTTATGCCATCTCAAGTGAATATTTCCCTCCAAAAAGTCCAGATGAGTTTAGTCAGCCTCTATTCCAGGTACAACATGACCTTCCCTCTGTTGTCACCATAGGCAATAGCCCTAGGATTATGGTCACTAAGGTTAGCAACTACAAAAATTCAACATGGGGGGATAGTCATAAACTGGATGTACACACAAGGGTAGAGTAACAAAGCTCAATCCCCTTGAAATCTCCTCAACATGGTTAATTAGAGGTTTGTTTTCAAGTGACCCCAAGTACCTTTCGGCACCATTGTAATACGTGTAAATCAATCTACCATAGCCAATGAAGTGGGTACAATCACTTCACCAGGTTTAATATGATCTTGTGCTTGACTCCTTTGTAAGGGGAGATCCTCAGAGAAAAACTGAAATAAATGGATTTATCTCCCTATCGAAAGATTCTTTTGTTTGTCTGTAGCTTTGGAAAGTTTACTCACTTCCCTATTCCAAATCCATACACTTAATATACTGTAGGTGGAAAAGAGCCCTAAGAATAAATCTTTCTAAATTAATTTTAATTAGCGTTGATTTTAATAGCTGTTGTTACGCAAAGGTAATGGATGTGAAACTTGATGAAATAATGACTTGACACAATCCTAATGCAATTGAAAATGATGATATGATCTTTTTGTTTCAATGAAAATATATCTAAGGTAAGGAAAGATTTTTTCACTTTTTTCAACTAAAATATAAACATAAACTCAAAACCCTATTATAACCTTTTCCCTAAAATGCAACTAAACGATTTCAAGTCACCTGAATAATTAAAACAATTTCAAATTTTTAGTTTGCTCAATAATACAAGTAAACAAAATCTCTCTTTTCATACAAGCACTCAAAAATTTGAACAATGAAACATGAAACCAATGATGACTAAAAATGAACTTTTCCCTAATTGAGTGCTACAACTTTGCTTGCAGTGACTAATTTAGTTCATGAACACTTCCAAAAAAAAAAAAAAAATTCATTCCAAAACTATTATATGAAGGATTTTCATAAAACAAACCTAATCTTGTAAATCATTCACTTTGACATTCAAAATAATCTCAACAACATAAACCTACTTCCAACATTCCTCTCTCAAACCTCAGACCTGTAATGAATTTATAGGCCAAGGATGAGAAGTTATGGTTCCATTCTCCGAGGGATGAGATCCACTATTTGTGGGATAGAGGTTCCATAAAGGAAGGGAGTTGCTCCATGATGGGAGGGATCAACACTGAATATGCACTCATTCGAAGCTTGTTGGTTGTGATAGATGCTATCAATGATGCTTCTAGACTTTACTTTTTATTTTTACATACTTCAAGCCATGTTTGCAGGTCATAGTGGAAGACAATGCTTACTTCTACACAAATAATATTGGTCTTCCCTACGTATGTGCAAGAATCAACTAGGTAACTGCGAACATAGTCAAGTTAGGTTTTTCTACCATAGGATCTAGAAATTCCACTTTCTTTGGGATGATCTAGTTTCAAACTCTACAGGGTAATGCTCCAGAACATGTGTGGATAACAAGGGACCCAAACCGATGGTCATTTGCCTAATGTGACAAATTGATGTGTAACAGTCCCCAATTAGGTCGGGATATAAAGAGTTACGGATCGAACTGGTCGAACCTTTACAAGACCAGCCTCACAAGCCCCGACAACCTCCCATGGCAGAAGAGAAGAAAGACGAGGGTGCAGGATATCCTTTCAAAATATTGCTTGAAGAAGCCCTTGAGCGGCATATGAACGTGATGATGGAAATTCTTTTCCATATCCTTCAATGACTACCCAAAGGTGACACATCTCCTTCCAGTAGTCACTTTAGAAGTGCCACACCCTTTAAGGTACCAGTTAACTTTGACATCACCATATTTGAAGGTCAGATAGTTGCAGACGCCGTAGATAAATGGTTAAATCTACTAGAAGGATATTTTTCTATTCATGATTTTTCCAACTAGGAAAATATTACTTTTTCACTTCTCAATGCCACCCCCCATGACAAGGACTGCTAGGAAACTTACTGTGGGAAGAAGGACAGAAGTACACCCTCACTATTTTCAGTTGCACCTACTTGGAATTCGTTCAGGGACGCCATCAAGGAGTAGTATTACCCTATCGGGAGCTATGAGGATATATACATAAAGTGGACCACACTGCGATAGGGAAGGGACCAAGACGTGCTAGAGTTTACCAATGTTTTTCATACCCTTCGCAAAAAGTTGGGTATCAAGGATTCTGAGTGACATTTGGTACTCAAGTATCACGATTGTCTAAACAGGTACATCCAGGACGAGATGGAATTCCTAGACATCTCCTCGCTCGACATGACATATTGATACTGATCTAGGTGGATATTGGTGGCCACCCGCCAAGTCCACTTAGACCCCCAACCATGGTTTCTTTAAGCTTTTCGGTTTCCTTAATTGTAGCACAATTTACTATTTTTAGCAGTTTTTTGGGTCCTGAACTTTCAGAGCCGTTTTGAGGCCCTAAATGACATTTTTTTGGGAAAAATGGGAGCAACATGCATCCATGGACTGATGTTTCTCTTCCCAAAGTTGTACTTCTTGGATAGATCTTTCTAACAAGATATTGTACGCGTCAAATGGAGATCGTATGCCAAAGTTACGACCCCGGGAAGTTGATGTACCAATTTACCCAAACGGGGCCCACAGTTTGGCGTTTCATCTTCTAGGATTAGGTTTTTGGATGTTTAGGGTTTTCCATTGTTTCTCAACAATAAATAGGCCTTCGAACCTCATCGTAACATAGTTTAGAGGCATGTAGCCACCACATCTCTTCTCAGAGATAAGCTACCATCGCCCTAGCTGTTTATTTCCATTTTCTGTTTGTAAGCATATCTCATTATTTTACAATGAAATGAAGTATTATTTCTGTTGCATCTTTGTGTTTATGGTTATCTCTGTAATTTGTTGCATTCCTATTTAAATCTGGATCAGTGGTATCAAAGCGGTCTGATTCGGGTATAAGGAGTTAGGGCTTGAACTGGTCGAACCTTTGCAAGACCAGCCTCGCAAAACCCGACGGTCTCCCATGGTGGATGAAAAGAAATATGAAGGAGCAGGAGATCCTATCAAAATATTGCTCGAAGAAGCCCTTGAGCAACAAAGGAACGCGATGATGGACAACTTTTCCCAGATCCTTTAGTAGCTACCTAGGGGCGACGCATCGGCTTCCCACAACTACTCTGGAAACGCCACACTATTTAAGGTACAAGTTAATTTTGAAATCCCCATATTCGAGGGTCAGATAGACACAGATGTCGTTGATAAATGGTTAAATTTGCTAGAGGGTTATTTTTTTGTTCATTATTTTTCCATTCGGGAAAAGATTATTTTCACTCTTCTCAAAGTAGCCCCCCACGTCAAGGACTGGTGGGAAACCTACTGTGAGTAGAAGGATGAAAATATCGGCTCACTATTTTCAGCCACACCTACCCGGAATTCATTTTGGGATGCCATCAAGGAGCAGCACTACCCTATTGGAAGCTATGAGGATCAATACATAAAGTGGACCACGTTAGAGCAGGGAAGGGACCAAGATGTGCTGGAGTTTACCAATATTTTCCATACCCTTTGCACAAAGTTGGGTATCAAGGATTCAGAGCAGCATTTGATACTCAAATATCGCGGCTGCCTGCACAAGTACATCCAGGAAGAAATAGAATTCTTGAACATCTCCTCGCTCGACATGACATACCGATATGCCGTCAAGGTCGAGCAAAATTTTAAACAGAAGAAGCCAAACTTTGAATTTGCGAATTCGAAGCAAGGGAAAGGTGCCCCCAAACCACAGAACAAAGGAAAAAACCAAAACGGGGTGGCCCAAGACAACTTGCCAAAGCTGCAAACAAAGAACAACGTCGCGAAGCCGAAAAAGGACACGGGAAAATGGTGTGAGTTCCAGAAGAGCTCTACTCACAACACAAGTGAGTGTTGGGCCAAGCAGTCACTGGTAGCTAAGCTAAAGGTTTCAAAATCAGATGCATGTTCTGACTCTGAGTTAGAACCTGACAAGGGGAATGACAAAGGGAAGCAGATTATTGATGCGAAGCCCAACGCCACCGTTGCCACCACGATGATCCAGAAAAAGGAACCCAAAGATCCAGAGGGGGAGGAGCATCTCTTCCACTCCCAGATGTGGGTAAAGGGATCCCCACTACAGTTCATTGTCGACAGCATGAGCCAAAAGAACCTCATTTCGGCAGAGGTCATTAAGGGGCTAGGCTTACTGACCACAACACATCCACGACCGTACACCATCGGATGGCTTCACCAAGGACGGGATTTTCGCGTGAGCCAACAGAGTTGCCTTCCATACAACATCAAGCCCTTCACGGATAAGGTTGTGTGGCATTGCTTGCCTTGAAGTTTATGATGTATTATTAGGATAACCATACTTGTGGAAGCAACACGCTATGTATGAATCAAGGCCTCGTGCTGTTATTATTACTTTGGGAAATAAGTTGTACAGGATACCAGAGGTAGCACCGCCTACTGCCATCTCTTTGGTTACTGCAAACCAATGCCGTAAGCTCATTTCCAAAACCGGGAAATTTGTTTTCCTGATGATATGCCTTCAAGAAAAGAAGAAGACAGTGGCCACGACCTCTAGACAGGGCCCCTCCACATGACAAATATAGATAGACAAGGTCGTGGAGAAGTACGATGACATCTTCACCTCCCCTGCAAGGGTTCCTTTGCACTATCAAGTCAAGTATTCCATCGATCTAACCCTAGGTGTGCCACTGCCCAATGAACCAATATATCGATGCTCTGTTCTGGAGAACGATGAAATCAGGAGGCAGATTCAGGAGTTGCTACAGAAAGGTCACATCTATCCGAGTTCATCACCCTGTGGGAGCCCGATCGTGTTGGTATAGAAGAAGGATGGGACTTGGAGACTCTGTATTGACTACTGGGCACTGAACAAGATGAATGTCTATAATAGGTACCCGATCCCACAGATTGATGACCTCCTGGACCAATTGAATAAGGCAAAATATTTCAACAAGATCGATTTTAAGTCAGGATATCACTAGGTACCAATCAAACCCTCCGATGTGTGGAAGATTGCCTTCAAAGCCAAGGAGGGCCTTTTTGAATGGCTGGTTATGCCTTTCAGGTTGATGAATGCTCTTGCAACCTTCATGAGGCTAATGGATGACATCTTGAGGCCATTCACCAACTCATTTGTAGTGGTGTACTTGGATGACATCTTGATCTTTAACCATAGCTAGGAAGAGCACCTCCACAACATCCACAGGTTCTCCAAACATTGCGGAAACAAAAGTTATGTGCCAATTTGGAGAAATGCACTTTTGGCATGAACCAGGTTCAGTATCTAGGATACATTATTGATGAACAGGGGGTGCATGTGGATCCAGCCAAGATCCAAGTCATTCAAGATTGGCCCTCTCCAACCACTCTAATGGAGCTCCGCAGCTTTCTAGGTCTTGCCAACTTCTATTGCAGGTTCGTGTTGGGATTTTGTCATATCACTTGGCCTTTGAGTCAAGTCACCAAGGGAGGAGCGAAAGAAAAATTCTTTTGGTTTGAATCTCAATAGAAGGCATTCACAGAGTTGAAAGATTGCCTCTGCTTGGCACCAGTGCTCGCATTGCCAGACTTGCAACGACTATTTGAGGTCGAGATAGATGCCTTTGACTATGCTATTAGGGTAGTCCTTACTCAACACGTGCATCTAGTGGCATATCACAGTGAGACACTTTTAGACACAGTCCGGAAGTATCCCACTTATGACAAAGAGATGTATTCCATTGTGAAGGCCTGCCAATAATGGAAACATTACATTTTGGGGAAGGAAATGGTCATCCACACAGACCACTGACCCCTCCAGTTCATACAGACCTAAGGGAAATTACAGAATGATCACCATCAGAAGTGGTCCACATACCTACAACAGTTCCATTTGAACATCAAGTATAAGAAGGGTAGCACCAATAATGTTGCAGATTGCCTCATTCGACCACCTATCATGTCATTAACCACCATGCTCAACTATTGTGGGCACGAGACTACTGATTGGCCACTTCTCTACAAAAGCGACCCAGAATTTGGCCACACATACTAGACACTCTTGGAGGGTTGGCATGTTTTAGATTTTTAGCTCCAAGATGCCATGTTATGCCACCTAGGTCACCTTTGCATTTCTTAAAGCGAGCATGCCAATATTATTTGGGAAGCACACTATAGTCGAGCTGTTGGGCATTTCAGGGTCGAGAAAATGGTGGCAATACTGCAGAAGTATTTCTGTTGGCCGAATCTTTGACAGGATGTCTAGAATTACATTAGATCATGCACTGCCTGCACCATTGCCAAACTGACAGCCAAATAGCAAGGAATCTATACCCCACTGTCTACCCCTAGTCGACCTTGGGAATCCATCTCCATGGATTACATGTCAGGCCTTCCTTACACTAAGCATGGAAACGACTGTGTTTTTGTGATCATCGACAACTTCTCGAAGATGGCCATTCTGGCAGCCTGTAAGAAGAATATCACGGTAGAAGCCACTGCTAAACTCTTCTTTGAACGAGTGTGGGTACACTTTGGGATCCCACAGTCTATCATCTCAGATCGGGACAGCAGGTTCCTCAGTACATTTTGGTCCAGTCTCTAGTCGATGCTGGACACCAAACTCACTAAATCCACAGCCTTGCATCCTCAAACTGATGGCCAGATAGAGGTTGTCAACAGGATGATTGTACACATTTTGCTTATGTACAACTCGAAGCATCCACGCACATGGGACGAGAGCCTCCCCTATGTTTAGTATAGCTACAATTGGGCTCTCCAAAGCTTGACTAGCCACAACCCTTTTTAGGTGGGCTTGGGATTCCAGCCACTATGTCCCATTGATGTGGCCATGCCATTTGCAGTTACTCATGCAGGTTCGGCTCATTTCCAGTCCGAAACAGATAAGGCAAATAACTTCATTGAGCACATCCAACATATTTTCCAGTAAGTCCATGAAATTTTGGAGTAATCAAATTCCAAGTACAAGCAGCGACATGATCAACATCAGGTGCCACACAAGTTTCAGGTGGGTGACAAAGTCTAGTTTCATTTGCAAAAGGAATGCCTTACCGGAGCCTATCAGAAACTCAGACCACTCCGATATGGTCCTTATATCATTACCAAGGTTGTGGGAGACAATGCATTTGAGCTTAGCATTCCCCCATTCCTTGGTCTACACCGAGTGTTCAATGTGGATCGCCTTCGGGCATACTTTCCACCATTACTCGACACATCCGACATTACAGAATAATGCACACCCAGAGAGTTAAATCCAAACTGCACGGAACAAGTTGCAACTGATTGGATCATGGACACATAGATCAAGCACACTCACCAGTAGAACATCCAACTGTATCAAGTTGTCAAAGTAGGCCAACTCCTTCACCAGGGCAAGTGGCTCACCAGGGACCAAGTTCAGCAGAAGTTTCCTCATCTTATGGAGGAACTCAATGCAATGGGGACCATTGCTTCCTAAGGGGGGTGGAATGATCCAGGGGGATATTGGTGGCCACCAGCCAAGTCCACTTAGACCCCCCACCATGGTTTCTTTTAGCTTTTCAGTTTGCTTAATTGTAGCACAATTTACTATTTTTAGTATTTTTTCAGGTCTTGAACTTCCGGAGCTGTTTTGAGGCCCTAAACGAAGTTTTTTGGGAAAACTGGGAGAAACATAGGTTCATGGACCAATGTTTTTCTTCGCAAAGTTGTTTTTCTCGGATATATCTTTCTAGCGAGATATTGTACGCATCAAACGAAGATCGTATGCCAAAGTTACGACCCTAGGAAGTTGATGTACCAATTTACCCAAACGGGGCCCATAGTTTGGCGTTTCATCTTCTAGGGTTAGGTTTTTGTATGTTTAGGGTTTTCCATTGTTTCTCAACAATAAATAGGCCTTTGAGCCTCATTTTAACATAGTTCAGAGGCATGCAGCCACGACATCTCTTCTCAGAGATAAGCTACCATCGCCCTAGCTGTTTATTTCCATTTTTTATTTGTAAGCATATCTCAGTATTTTACTTTAATGAAATGAAGTATTATTTCCGTTGGTTATCTCTGTAATTTGTTGTGTTCTTGTTTAAATCCGGATCAGATACGCTGTCAAGATTGAGCGGAACTTTAAACATAAGAAGTGAGAGTTTGGATATGCGAATCCGAAACAAGGAAAAGGTACCCCAAAACCGCAGAGAAAAGGATAAAGCCAAGGCGTGGTGACCTAGGACAACCTGCCGAAATTGCAAACAAATAACAACACCCCAAAGACAAAGAGAGAGACAAGAAAATGGTGTGAGTTCCATAAGAGATCCACTCACAACACAAATGAGTGTCGGGCCAAGTATTCACTATTGGCCGAGATGAAGGCTTCTGAATCAGAGGCATGTTCTGACTCTGAGTCAGAACATGACAAGGGTAATGAAAAAGGGAAGAAGATCATTGACGCGGAGCCTGTAGAAATTTTGAATAATTTAACACATATTCACAGAGATTATCCTGATTATACACTATTGCAGAATACATGCATAATACATAACCTCCTCTACGTTGATCATCAATTTAGCATCATTAAAAACAATGAAACATCAATCGCATGCGCACATTAACACAGTATGTAACCCGGGGAAAGCATACAGCTGAAAACCCCACACTATCTGTATATTATAATGATTGAGAACATGTAACAATACATAGTACAATACTCTTCACAAGTATCCAACACTATCTCCACCTGTTACACATAATACAGCTAAGATCTGATCTCCAAATCTCCTCTGATGCTTGCCTGCCTCCATTGCACAATCCTACAAGAGAATGAATGATAATGGCTCAAGAAAACTCGTATTTACTTGGAAAAATCATGTGAGCACAAGCTACAATTTCCCTTGGCCTCATTGGCATTACTCAATCCATTGCATGTGCAAATCTCATGCACAATTGATAGTCACAACTCACCCTTTCACTTACCTCTAACACTTGTCTCCATTGTACTCTCCATGCACTGAGTTAATTGATGTATTCTTCAGTTGCTTTATGAGTTAATAATTAGTGAATTAATTAATAATTAATTCACACAACTCAACATTAGTCTATTTGTTAGCTAGACTAAATACAACTAGTTCAACCAAGTCAAACTGAACACAACTCCATCAACTCCACATCCAACTCCACCAAACTCAACCAGTTGAGGTCTAACTGAAGTCCTCCATGCAATAGCTCAAGTAACCCATAAGAACCACATATTTCCTTCATGAATTTCATGTGCCACATTCGTAGCTCGAACTGAAGTGCTCCAAGAGAATAAGATAATGTTTAGAGTCCAAATATTACTAAGGGCTAATAATATTTGACTGTTTTATTTTTACTTGATAGTCCAAAAATAGACTCTAATCACATCGCTGTGAACCAAAAAATAGAAGTCCATCTATTTTTCCCAACATGACCAATCATCCATAAACAACATCCTGCAACTCATAGACCGTGATCCATATGTCTAAAAATAGACTTTGCGCCAAAACTTGCCTGCGGGACCACTTAGTGAAGGCGACTCCTTTCCACTAAGCTCCATCATCTTGTTGCATTCTCAACAAGCATTTCTTGTTGCACACTTTTCAACACACCCTCTCAACAAGAAAGGCTTCCTCTCAAACCCGATCCTGTAACTCTGGAATGTTCTGCATGCAACACATCTGCCCGGTCCACTTTGCTCCAACAACACTTGGAACAAAAAAACACTCCCAACTGACCACTCTGTTGGGCTAGGAAGATACTCTGATGTTGAAGCTCTATCTGCTGCCGACAAGTGCTCCCTCTCTGACATCTATGCTACTGCAACATCTCCATGCATCTCGCACCATTGCACACCTCTCTGTGCCACCTAGCACTGTGCAAAACACTTGTGCCTCTCACATTGCTGCAGCCTGCTAGCTATGCGCTGTCCTGGGATTCCCTGCACTGTCGCTCTCTTTTCCGCTCCATCCGCATCTGTCTCTACCCAATCAGTCAGTTCCTGCTACTCCACATCGAGGCTCTTGTAGCAAGGTCTCATCCAAGAGGTTGGGTACCTCAAGGATCCTGCCCCTCCTCCTTGGGACGATCACTCTATATCGCCCCACCTCCTACCAGGAGGTATGGTTGCATGTGATCCCTCAGTCCACCTGGCTCGAAGTTTCCCCCTACTGGAGGTCTCTGCATGAGTAGATGTCTCTAGTCGATCTCCTCTCAACTTCCCTTGTTGTGGCTGCTCCACAACCTCCTGAAGCTGCTGCACCAATCGTGGCTCCTCCACAATCGTCTGAGACTTCTTATGGCTCTGCATGTTGAGAGGTAATATACGCTCCCTCTCAACCACCAAGTCTCCATCAGTTGCCTCGTTGCTCAAGGCTTTGCATGCATCTTGAACCTCAAGAGCATACAGGTTCTTGACCCGTGAACCAATCTGCTTCACCTATCTAGTGATGATGTGTCTAAAGAAAACCTTTCCCGTACTGAAGACGACATCATAGCCTCTGTCTTCCAGCATTGCGATCGACACCAAGTTTCTCTTCAGTCTTGGTATATACTTGACATTGGTCAAGGTAAGGCGAGCTCCATGCTCCCTCTGAAAAATAATCGTGCCTACACCTGAGACTCTATACTTCTCATCATTACCCATCCCTATGAGTATTTGGAGATCTTTCTCCTCCAAAGTACTGAACAAACTTTTGTCACTAGTCATGTGGAAAGAAACTCCACTATCAAGAAACCAACCACTTCCCATCATGGATGAAACCATGCATGCGAAGAGTGTGAAATCCAACTAAAATTGTGAAGCAAGTGCCTCACCTTCAGATCCTTCCCCAGATCCCTTCTTGGACTTCTTCTTTGGGCAATTAGTAGCATAATGGCCCAACTCATGACAATGAAAGCATCTCACCTTCGACTTGTCAACCTTCTTCCCATCATTGGAAGAACTGGATTCGGAAAGAGAAACCTTACCCTTCCCCTTCTTTGCCTTACTCGCTAAGGCACAGTTCTCCTCATCATGCATAGATGAAGAACTGTCTCTGGTGCTCCGTCTGATCTCCTCCTTGCACAGGATCCGACCAAAGTCTCTCCCATCCTGGCAATTTCTCCCTTCCATTCACCGAGTCCCGATAGCTATGCCAGCTCTTAGGAAGGCCAAGGAGTGCTAGACTCACCATATCCTCATCATCAACAGTCACCCCCACACTTCCCAGCTCATCCCTGCATTGGGTGAACTTCGTGAGATACTGGGGCATACTGTCTCCATTCTCACACTTAGATGTTTCTGAGTTTATCCTTGAGCACCATTCCACCAGCTCAAAACTCAACCGCTTCTGATCTAAAATTCGTGAGAACGAGTATTTCTCGTACAGAGATCGACTGTATGGGAATTCACCGGATATCTCACCTTCCAAAAGAAGGATGAATCCAGAAGCTACCTGGCCCAACTATAGACTCTGCCTAAAGAAATAAAACGTAGACACTTTTTGAATAATAGATCTGATGATCAATCCTCGCTTTGATATCCTGTAGAACTTTTTCTACAAATCAACCAGCTCTGATACCATGTAGAAATTTTGAATAAGTAACACATATTCACAAAGATTATCCCGATTATACACTATTGTGGAATACATGCATAATACATAACCTCCTCTACATTGATCACCAATTTAGCAGCATTAAAAACAATGAAACATCAATCGCATGCGCACATTAACATAGTATGTAACCTGGGGAAAGCATACAGCTGAAAACCCCACACTATCTGTATATTATAATGATTGAGAACATGTAACAATACATAGTACAATACTCTTCACAAGTATCCAGCAGTATCTCCACCTGTTACACATAATACAGCTAAGATCTGATCTCCAAATCTCCTCCGCTGCTTGCCTGCCTCCACTGCACAATCCTGCAAGAGAATGAATGATAATGGCTCAAGCAAACTCATATTTACTTGGAAAAATCACGTGAGCACAAGCTACAATTTCCCTTGGCCTCATTGGCATTACTCAATCCATTGCATGTGCAAATCTCATTCACAACTGATAGTCACAACTCACCCTTTCACTTACCTCTAACACTTGTCTCCACTGAACTGTCCACGCACCGAGTTAACTGATGTATTCTTCAGTTGCTTTATGAGTTAATAATTAGTGAATTAATTAATAATTAATTCACACAACTCAACATTAGTCTATTTGTTAGCTAGACTAAATACAACTAGTTCAACCAAGTCAAACTGAACACAACTCCATCAACTCCACATCCAACTCCACCAAACTCAACCAGTTGAGTTCTAACTGAAGTCCTCCATGAAATAGCTCAAGTAACCCATAAGAACCACGTATTTCCTTCATGCAATTGCATGTGCCACATCTGTAGCTCGAACTGAAGTGCTCCAAGAGAATAAGATAATGTTTAGTGTCCAAATATTACTAAGGGCTAATAATATTTGATTGTTTCTATTTTTACCTGACAGTCTAAAAATAGACTCTGATCACACCATTGTGAAACAAAAAGTAGAAGTCCATCTATTTTTCCCAACATGACCAATCATCCATAAATAGCATCCTGCAACTCATAGACCATGATCCATATGTCTAAAAGTAGACATAGTCTAAAAATAGACTTTGCGCCAAAAACTTGCCTGCGGGACCACTTAGTGAAGGCGACTCCTTTCCACTAAGCTCCATCATCTTGTTGCATTCTCAACAAGCATTTATTGTTGCACACTTTTCAACAAAGCCCAGTGCGACCATGGCCACCACCAAGATCCAGAAGTAATAGCCTGGAGATCCAGAGGAGGGGGAACACCTCTTCCACTCACAAATGTGGGTGAAGGGTTCTCCACTGCAGTTCATTGTTGACAGTGGGAACCAAAATAACCTCATTTCAGAAAAGGTAACTAAGTAGCCTGGATTACCATCCATAACACATCCTCAACTGTACACCATTAGGTGGCTTCACCAAGGACGAAATCTCTACATCAACCAATAGTGATGCCTTCCCTACAACATCAATCCATTCACAATTGAGGTACTATGTGATGTTTCTCCTCTTGAAGTTTGTGATTTATTATTAGGACAATCATGCTTGTGGAAGTGACATGATGTATATGAGTCTATACCTCACTCTGTGATTATTACTATGGGAAATAAGTTGTACAGGATATTGGAGGTAGCCCTTCCTACTGCCATCTCTTTGATCAATCCAAAGCAATGTAGTAAGATCATTTCCCAGAACAACAAAATTTGTTTTCCTTAAGATTCGCCCTCAGGGAAATAAGAATATTGTGGCCATGACTTCGAGATAGGGATCATCCACACAACAACAAGAAATGGAAAAGGTTGTGGAGGAGTACAGGGACATTTTCACCTCACCTACAGGGGTACATATACATTGTCATGTCAAGCACTCCATCCATCTAACCATAGGCACATTGCTACCCAGTGGAACGATCTATTGTCGCTTTGTTTTGGAGAATGATGACATCAATGGGCATATTCAAGAGTTGTTGCATAAAGGGCACATCAGGCCAAGATCATCACCATGTGGGAGCCCGATTATATTGGTACAGAAGAAGAATAGGACCTGGAGACTCTATATTGACTATCGAGCGTTGAATAAGATCATTGTCTTGAATAGGTACCAAATCCCATGGATTAATGACCTTTTGGACAAGATCAAGGGGGGAAAATATGTAAGCAATATTGAATTGAAGTTTGATTATCACTAGGTGCCTATCGAACCCTCCAATGTGTGGAAGACTACCATCAAATCCAAGGAGGGCCTTTTCGAATGGTTGGTCATGCCTTTCAGGTTAACAAATGCCCTCACAAACTTCATGAGGATGATGGATGAAATCTTGCTACCCTTCACCAATGCATTCATGGTGGTGTATTTAGATGACATCTTGATCTTCAGCTAGAGTAAGGAAGAGCACCTCCACCATATTTGACAGGTCCTCCAAACCCTGCGACAACACAAGTTGTGCGCCAATTTGGAGAAATTCACTTTTGGCATGACCGAGGTTCAATAACTGGGGTATATCATTGATGAGTAAGGTGTGCATGTGGAACCAACCAAGATATAAGTCATTTGGGATTGGACATCCCCAATCACTCTAATAGAGCTCCGCAACTTTCTGGGTCTTGCAAATTTCTACCGCAGGTTTGTGTTGGGATTCTCTAATATCACTTGGACTTTAAGTCAAGTCATCAATGATGGTGCGAAAGCAAAGTTATTTTGGTATAAAACCTAATATAAGGAGTTTTATGAGTTGAATAATCACCTCTGCTCTACACCAGTGCTCACATTACCAAACTTGCAACAAAAAATTGAGATTGAGACTAAATCCTTTAACTATGCTATTGGTGCAGTTCTTAGTCAGAAGGGGCATCCGTTGGCTTACCATAGTGAGACACTTCTAGACATAGTCCAAAAGTATCCCACTTATGACAAAGAAATGTATTCCATTGTGTAGGCCTGCCATCAATGGAAGCATTACATTATGGGGAAGGAAACAATCATTCACACATACCACCCACCATTGTAGTTCATATAGACATAGGGGAAGTTGCAGAATGATCGCCATAAGAAATGGTCCACATACCTGCAACAGTTCCATTTGAACATTAAGTAAAAGAAGGGAAGCACCAATAACGTTGCAGATTGCCTCATTCGACCACTAATCATGGCGCCAATCACTGTGATCGATTCTTGTGAGCACAATACTTCAGGGTGTTTGTGTCTTTACAAGAGTGGTCTGAAATTTAGCAACACATACCAGACACTCCTAGAAGGTAAGAAAGTTCCAAATTTTCATCTCAAGGATGCATTGTTATGCCACCTGGGACACATCTGTGTTCCTTCAAGTGAGTGTGAAAAGATGATTTGGGAAGTGCACGAGAGTTGGGTCACAAGACATTTCAAAGTAGAGAAAATAGTGGCAGTACTACAGAAGTATTTTTATTGGTCGAACCTTTATCAGGATGTTGGGAACTACATTAGATCCTATTCTACTTGCACCATTTCCAAACCAACCATAAAGAAGAAAGGCCTATATACTCCTCTTCCTATTCCCATCAACCTTATTAATCCATTTACATGGATTACATGTTAGGCCTTCCTTCTAATATGCATGACAACGACTGCATTTTCGTGGTGGTCAACAGATTCTCTAAGATGGCCATTATGTCAACCTACAAGAAGAGTGTCACAACATAGGCCACTACTAAGATCTTTTTTGATCGAGTGCGAGTACACTTTGGGATCCCACAATCCATTTTCTCAGAATGGGATAACAGATTCCTAAGTGCATTTTGGTCAAGTCTCAAGTCGATGTTGGATACCAAACTTACTAAGTCCAAGACTTTCCACCCCCAAACTGATGGAAACACATAGGTCGTCAACATGATGATCATACACATTCTGCGCATGTACAAATAAAAGAATCCACACACATGGGATGAAAGCATCCATTATGTCCAACACAACTACAACAGAGCTCTCCATAGCTCAACAAGTCACAACACCTTTCAAGTAGGGCTGGGATTTCAATCATTATGTCCCATTGATGAGGCCAAACCATTTGAAACTACTCAAGCAGATTCGACTCATGTCCAGTCCAAAATTGACATGGATAAAAACTTCATTGAGTGCATTTAACACATCTGCCAATAGGTCCATGATATATTGGATAGAGCCAATGCTAAGTACAAGTGGCGCCATGATCAACATCAGGTGTTGCACAAGTTTCAGGTGGGTGACAAATTTTGGCTACATTTGTAGAAGGAGTGCCTTACTGGACACCACCGCAAGCTTAACCTGATCTAATATGGGCCATACACCATCACCAAGGCTGTAGGGGATAATGCCTTTGAACTCATCATTCCATCATTCCTTGGTCTGCACCCAATGTTCAATGTAGACCGCCTTCAGCCATACTTTCCACCATTGCTGGACACATTTGACATTTTAGAAAAACCCACACCAACAGAGACAAACCTAGACTGCATGGAATGGGCCACAACTGATCAGATCATGGAAAACCATATCAAGAATACTCACCAATAGAGGATCAAACTATATTGATCTTTCAAAGAAACCCAACTTGTTAACCAGGGCAAGTGGTTCACCAGGGACTAGGTTCAACAAAAATTTCCCCACCTAATGGAGGTACTGCACGCAATGAGGACCATTGCTTCCTACGGAGGGAGGACTGATCTAGGTGGATATTGGTGGCCACCCACCTATTCCACCTAGTCCTCTAGTTGGTTTCCTCTGTTTCCTTGTTTATTGCAACATTTATTATTTTTAATAATTTTTCGGGTCCTGAACTTCCAGAGCAGTTTTGACCCCCTAAACGATGTGATTTTGTGGTTGTATTCTTCATAATTTAGTGAAAAATATTATTCTGGGCTATTTTTATTGAATTGGGTTGTTTACATAAGCATTGGTTCAGCTATATGCTTTGACCATTGTTTGGAAAACAAGAAATTACACCTACAACACTTATATGCAAACTATTTGTAAAAAATTCTTAGTGAACCAAATTACATAAACTTAGAAAATAATGCCATTCATATAAGTAGTTTATGAGGTTGTGGTGATATTATAGTTCTAGCCTATAGTTTTGTTATCTATATATATGTGAAAAATATAACCCTGCTCATATGTGCTCAAACATCAAGTTAAAAATACACCAACAAAAACAATATCATAGGTTGATTTAACAAATAATCACACTAACGATTACAACAGAAACTCAAAATATTGATGACATTTTAAGGACCTTTTGAAAGGAACATTACAGGTGCTATCATCATTGATCAAAATGATTTCCTATCACTCTAGTATAATTCCACCACAATCATACAAAGTTTCTAAATGCCGAGCAAGAGTTAGAAAAGGCTTTGTTCCTGTTCTTGTTAGCAAGGAAGAAACACAATTCATGGTGTCTGCCAAAGATATAAGTCATACTCTCTTTCTCGATTTGATTAATATGTCCATCGAGGAGTTTGGATTCAAGTGGTGTTCTCATGTTCATTTTTGATATAAATTTTTTTCAATGTCTACTATATTTCATTGAGGAAGAAAGAAATATAAACAAATATATTAAATTAGTAAATTAGAATTCATAAATGGAACTAGTAATTAAACCTTTACCGTAAATTGGTAAATTGCACTCAAGATTTGCGATAAACTATAGGGTAAGTTACATTGAATATGTATGGAAATCTATATATTCATTATCCATTTCTTTTAATTATTCCATTCCACATTGAGGATAACGTAATAACATGAAACACATTTAACATAAAAATCATTAAACCTTGCATATTTTGTTCAGAAGAAGTCCCTCATGGAAACTATTGATCAACACTTCAAACCCTTTATAAAAGGACCCTTGAGCTTACAAACCTTCAACCTCCTACTATGAAGCAATATAGGAGATTAAGACCTCGATCCTTGTATTCATAGATGGACAATATATATGTTATATATAACTTTAATTTCAATTGTGTTGACTTAATTAATTAAAACATGTAATTTGAATATAGTCTATATTTATCCCATGGAGTGTAGAGCAGATGGTGACAGAGTGTTATGTTAAGGCATTTGTAAAAGTCATTGGTTCAAAACTCTGTGGGGGGGAATCTATCCATGCTAAGGGTTGGTGTGGCCTAGGTTGGGTGCAATCCACGGGTGATTTTGATGGCTTAGATGCCTCTAGGTTGCAACTACTCAAGCCACAGGTTAGTCACATAGTCATCTTAGGACTCACATAAACTAACAAACAAAAAATAATATATCCTATATTTAAATTTTACACTCATTTTACAACCACTACATCTCCCCCATACTGAATTATAAGGCATCTGTCAACACAATAATAATATAATGATTTAGGTAAAATAAAAATAATATTATTATTATAGCTTAGGTGTTAATAATAATTTTATAACAAATCATTGTTATAATAACATAAGTAATGATAAAACTGTTGGGTGTGGAGCCTGATTATCTTTTGTAATATATAATTTTCTAAAAATTGGTATCAGAGCCAAAGGTCTATTTGGCTGATAAACTCACAGGATAGAAGGGTTCCTAGTTCAAGTGGGAGCAATGGCGGAAGATGGTAGGTTTAGGGTCGAAAAATTCAACAGCCAAAACTACCAGCTGTGGAAGATGCAAATGGAAGATTATCTGTATCAGAGAGATTTGTACCTACCATTGAGCGGAAAGACAAAGAAGCTGACGAGTATGATAGACACAAAATGGAATATTCTCAACAGAAAGACACTTAGAACAATACGGCTGTGCCTAGCAGCGTCGGTAGCATTTAACATTTCAAAGGAAATGACAATAGAGGGTTTAATGTCAATATTGGCAAAACTATATGAAAAATCCTCGGCCTCAAACAAGGTATTTCTTATGAAGCGTTTATTTAATATGAAGATGTCAGAAGGTGGATATGTTGTAGACCATTTAAATGATTTTAATACAGTTACAAGTTAGTTAAGTTCTGTAGGGGTAAATTTTATGATGAAGTTAGGGCTCTCTTATTTCTGTGCTCATTGCTAGAAAGTTGGAATGGTTTAGTTATGGCCATTAGTAACTCTGTCTCTGGATCTAGTACTTTAAAGTTGGATGATGTTGTCGGTGCAATCCTTGGAGAGGAAATGTGACGAAAAAGCTCCGGTGAGACATCAGGTAATGTTTTGACTGTAGAGACTAGGGGAAGAAAAATGGAAAGAGGAAAGAGCCCAGGATGGTGGAAGAAAGAACAACTGAAGAAAGACTACAAGTCTCGAAAGGGAAAAGAAGGAGACGCGCAACAAGAAAACAATCATGAAGCAAATGTGATAGGTGAGGTGTTACAAGATGCTTTGATTCTTTCATTAGAAAATACTATTGATGCCTGAGTGGTAAGTTCAGGGGCCTCATTCCGTGCCACACTTGACAGGAAACATTTTTATGATTATGTTCAAGGAGATTTTGGACAGGTTCGATTGGGTGATGATAAACCATGTAAAATCATTGGAATAGGTAAAGTTTTCATAAAACAACAAAATTAAAATCAGTGGCTATTGAAGGAGGTAAGGCATGTTCCAGATCTCAAGAAAAATCTAATTTCAACAGGGTAGTTGGGAGGTGAAGGTTGCGTAACTACTTTCATAGATAAAACCTGGAAGGTCAATAAAGGATCCCTAATAATAGCGAAAGGAGGAAAGGTAGGTACATTGTATTTATGCAATGGTATTTCTAATTTTGTTAATTCTTTAACCTCTACAAGAGAAGATATGACATTGTGGCATCATAGGCTCGGGCACATGAGTGAGGAGGGGATGCAGATTCTTTACTCAAGAAATTTGCTGCCAGGTTTGAAGCATGTTGATTTAAAATTCTGTGAGAATTGTGTTTATGGAAAACAGATGTATGGGGACCTGCTTAGGTATCATCTCTTGGTGGCTCTCATTAGGTATGTTACTTTTATTGATGATGCAACCAGAAAAACCTGGATTTATTGTATTCGAAATAAATCTGATGTATTTGATACTTTCAAGAAATGGAAAGATTTGGTTGAAAATGAGATAGGAAAAAGGTTGAAGTGTCTCAGATTAGACAATGGAGGTGAATATTGCAACAAAGAGTTTGATAGGTACTATTATGAGAATGGAATTTGTAGAGAGAAGATAGTTCTAGGAACACCACAAGAAAATGGTGTGTCAGAAAGGATGAACAAGATAATCATGGAGCGTGCAAGGTGCATGAGATTGCATGCAGGATTGCCTTTACAATTTTGGGCAGATACTGTAGATACTACTATTTATCTAATAAACAGAAAGCCTTCAAGTTCCTTGGATGGTGGTATTCGACAGGAGGCATGGACAAGTAAAAAGGTAAGCTACTCTTTTTTAAAGACTTTTGGTTGTGAAGCCTTGTTCCATATTAATAAAGAAAATAGAACAAAGCTTGAGGCAAAATCAAAGAAATGTACCTTTATTGGATATGGTGTTAATGATTTTGGTTATCGCTTATATCATTATGAAAACCACAAAATCATTACAAGCAGAGATGTAATATTCAATGAAAAAGTTTTATATAAGGTTCAACTATAGGAAAAGAAACAGGAAAAAGAAAACAAAGAATACACAGTTCTTGACAATATCACAGGAAAAGTGATGGTGCCTGAAAATCATAATGATCAATAGCCAGAACACCAACCACAATAGAAACAAGCATTTCAAACACCTGAAAGTGGTGTTAGAAGATCTACTAGGATAAGTAGACCCCCCGAACGATACTCTCCTTCATTATATTATGTATTGTTGACTAATTATAGTGAACCAGAATGTTATGAAGAAGCAGTGCAGGTAGAAACCAGGAAGAAGTGGGAGCAAGCCATGAAAGAAGAGATGGACTACTTAGCACATAACTAGACTTGGGACTTAGTCAGGGTGCTTGCAAGTAAAACAACATTACAGAATAAATGGGTTTACAAGTTGAAGGAAGAAGATGGAGGTAGAAAAGGTACAAAGCTAAAATTGTGATGAAAGGGTTTGCACAGAAAAAGGGTATAGACTTTGATGGGATATTTTCTCTTGTTTTTAAAATGACTTCAATCAGAACTATTTTAAGTCTAATAGTAGTTGAAGATTTGCATCTTGAGCAGTTAGATATAAAGACAAATTTTCTCCATGGGGATTTGGAGGAAGAGATATATATGCAGCAGCCACAAGGATATGAGGTAAAAGGGAAGGAGAAACTAGTGTGCAAGTTGAAGGAGAGCTTGTATGGCTTAAAACAAGCTCCAAGGCAGTGGTATCTAAAATTTCATAGGTTTATGTCTGAACAAGGTTATACTAGGTGTCACTTTGATTATTGTGTTTATCTCAAAAGGCAAAATGATGGCAGGTAGATTATATTGTTATTGTATGTAGATGACATGCTTGTTGCAGGGTCTAACATGTAGGAAATAAATGTGCTCAAAAGAAAATTGACAAATTCATTTGCAATGAAGGATTTGGGAGCTGCAAAACAAATCCTTGGTTTATGAGGAATAACTAGAGACAGAAAAAAATCACAAATTAACATTGTCTCAGAATGAGTACATACAAAGGGTGTTGAAAAAGATTTAATATGCACAATGCAAAACCAGTTTAGTACAACCTTTTGCTAGCCATTTCAAACTTAGTAAGGAGATGTGCCCAAAGACCTAAGAAGAAATGGATCATATGTCTAAAAGTTCCTATGTGCATCGGTAGTTGGAAGCTTAATGTATGCAATGGTATGCACAATGCCTGATATTGCACATGCAGTGGGAGTTGTAAGCAGGTACATGAAAAATCCAGGAAAAGAACATTGGATGGTGGTGAAGTGGATTCTCAGGTATTTGAGAGGTACCACAAATCAAGCATTATGCTTTGGTGTTTCAAACATTGCTCTATAGGGATATGTTGATGGAGATATGGCAGGTGACAGAGATAACAGAAGGAGCACTACAGGATATGTATTTACTGTAGGTGGAACAAGTGTTGTTGCACTTTCAACAACCTAAGCAGAGCATGTTGATGCTACAGAGGCTAGTAAAGAAATGATTTGGTTACAAAGGTTTTTGGATGAATTAGGTAAGAAGTAGGAGTTGGACAAGTTATACAGTGACAACCAGAGTGCCATACATCTTGCAAAGAACTATGCATTTCATTCCAAGACTAAGTATATACAGCTCAAGTACCATTTCATACGGTTAACATCGGAAGATGGACAATTGAAGCTGGAAAAGATACACTCTAGCCAGAATCCTGCAGATATGTTAACAATAGAAGCAGAGTATGTTGCTACTACAGAGGCTAGTAAAGAAATGATTTGGTTACAAAGGTTTCTGGATGAATTAGGTAAGAAGTAGGAGTTGGACAAGTTATATAGTGACAACTAGAGTGCCACACATCTTACAAAGAACTATGCATTTCATTACAAGACTAAGTATATACAGCTCAAGTACCATTTCATACGGTCAACATTGGAAGATGGACAATTGAAGCTGGAAAAGATACACACTAGCCAGAATCCTGCAGATATGTTAACAAAAGTTGATAACCAGGGAGAGAACTGAGAATTCTCTCAGTTCTCAATTGGTTCTTCAAGTATGATGAAGAAGATGAGAAACACCAGGTCCAAAGTGGAGTCATTGTCTAGCAAATGAAGCAGCGGTGGAGTTGCTATAATCAGTCTCCAAGTGGGAGATTGTTGGGTGTGGAGCCTGATTATCTTCTGTAATATATAATTTTCTAACAAAAACTTAAATAGGTAATATAAAATAATAAATAATTACAGTTATAGGATTACAAAAGAGAAATAATAATCGTATTACATGTAAAAATCATATTAGTAATAATAAGAATTAGAAATAGTAATAATATTGATGTAGTCTAACTCTTCTATTTATTGGCATTTTCATTGACATAACAATTTTTTGTGATATCATAGGCTTTTATTATCTGAAATGAGTTTTTGAATGGATAAATGGATTGACGCCCTTAAAAACACCAAGAGCACTCAAACTTTGCAGATTTCACAACTCAAACATGTGATTCTTACAAATCACTACCAAATTTTGGATAAAATTGACTGGAAAAATTCATAAAATTATAGTTGAACTTGCACAAAATGGATCTAACTAGAAAACAATGAACACAACTTGCAAATAGGAACAATATAGAAAATTGAGAAAAAGAAAAATGAATTTTATTCATGTGCACTAGTAAATAATAGAATAAAAATTACTTACGATATACTCTCCATGGTTGAACTAATGCACCATTGTAGTGAATCTAGAGAATGTGGACTTGCACTGAAGAAAATTGACACGAAGTCCTAATTAATTGGCCATGTTGTGATTAGTTAACTGTCTTATGCAAGTGGAGATAAGTAAAACTCATACGTGCCCTTACGAAGCCCTCTATTGGTGATAATAACAAAGTTTCCATGCATGAATCCACTCCACTAGTCTAATTGAAGTACAATTAAGTGTATGTAATATCTCAAATACATCTCCTTGAAGCACTACTAGGGAGAACACAATGAATGAGTTTCGACAAGAAGCCATGTAAGGTATGCATTTTACAATGTATCTAACTAAAATAGAACAACCGAAATAAGAGGTGTTATATGGAAAATTCACTTTTGCGGACAAAAATGAAGTCCCTAGATCTAGTGGTCTGATCTAGAACAACTAAGAGAAAATGATCTCTGTTGTCCTTAGAGAGATTGAAATATGGAAAATAGACCTCCTTGGAATATGTAGTAACTCCCCCTCTTCTCCTCACTTATAAGCTCCAACTCTAGCTCCTCATGCTATAAATGGAACCTGCAACAAAGACTAAAACAAACAAGGGAACTACAATATCCACATAGAATAATCTGATATTTCTAATCAATGAGTCAACATGGTATTGAAATACATAAGCATCAACATGACATAAGCATAGAAAAACGTAATGCTTTTTGTATTAATAAATAAAGGAGAGAGTTACTCCATATATAGAAGTTGAATTTGAAGATGTCTCCCCAATTGTCTTGTCCTTCCTTGCCACAAAGAAAACATTCACACTCAACCCTAATGAATAAAAGGATGAATTCCTTAAGCTCAAGGTAGCAACATGAGGGCACTAGTAATGTCCAAAAGCCAACCCAGATTCTATGGGAGGTAGTAAATTTATAAGGTGAAAGTGGTAGTTTAGGATTTACCAATCTAGGATTGAGATCCACATATGAGGGAGGCTAAGCTCAAGGGATAAGAGATAAGACCATTGAAGTAGGATCATATAATAATTTAAGATCTCTATCCATGGTAAATGGTTAAAAGCACCTTAGAAGCTTCTCAATGAGAAGATTCAATTTTTTTTTTTTAATTTTCCCGAAATTATAGAACCATCAAACCCGCAAGGTAGAGAAACCTGCACTCATTAGTGCAGGTGCTCAGTTATGCAACTTGCAACCATTGCAGATGGACAAACATGTAGGGTGCGTTGGGGCTAAAAACATAGTTTTTGCTTTCATTGACCCTAAAACTCAGACTATTTGGCGAGATGATGCTTAGGGCTTTGCAAAAGGATAATGACAAAGTGTTCAAGGATGTTAATTTGATATGATTTTAAGGCCTATTGAATAGATATGACAAAATGGTCTGTAACAAATTTCCCCCTAAAGTACAAAGTCAAAAGAAATCGCTGAGGACTGAAGTGTTTTACCTTAGACAATTTTGGTTCAAGAACATATTGGGTGAGACCATTATCTATTGCAACACATATTATCATCATGATATCATTGTTGAGGGACGCACACCCTTGCTCAGCACATAAGCCAATATTACATGTACAATGACCTGAAGAACTCTTGTCCACTAATGATAGAGAGTGGACCCATGCTTGGACAATTGTCTAGACGATCATAACCATCATATATTTTAATCTTGTATAAATCCATAAAACATAGCCTAGATGGATGGAACTAGATCTGAGGTGTTCTACCTCATCACTCGATAGTATGAGTCTAACCATGCGGATAAATGAGCTAGAGTCAAACATGGTAAACACCATCTGATTATTAGCCAGTGATGTAAGACATTAACAGGCGTGAGAGAAACAATCGATGATGCTAATGGCTCTCAAGGTACTTTAGTACAATCCATGTGGTGTGAATAAATGAGCTGAAGTTGAACACCACACAAAATCTTTCGGTTAAAGGCCGATAATGAATACTTATTGCTAAGAGTGAGGAAACTTGCCATTGATGTATGCAAGCTCCAAGGTACCGAAGGGAGTTTCTAAGTCAACTTCCTGGATAATGATATGATGTTGACATGAAGCAACCCGTTCTAGGTGGGCCTTGATGTATCCCCCATAACCAACATGAAATAGGTATCAAGATTTGAAACAAAATGATGTTGATGTAGAGATGGTTAAGAAACGACAGACATGAATGATGGCTTAAGAGTATTATAGCAGGTAGTAATTGAAGGACTTCTCTTGAACATATTGATGACACTTTATGGATTTGGAAACATTGACTCAAAACTGTTTATGAAGGACTTTGATATGGTATGATTAACAAAAAAGGCAAGCATATTTCCAAACCCAACAATCATAGAGATGAAGAGAAAGGGTGTCATATTCAAGGGCGACTCACTGCCATTAATAGTTTAAGTACCCCGTTTTCCCAATATCCCCAACCATTTCTAGTCAGTACCTTTTTATTTTTCACAAGCTCAAGGAGGATAAAATTTGCTTGATCTATAAGTTCATCCTTCAGATGAATCTGTAATGCCCTACTTGATCCTATCGGGATAATTTTGATTAGAGATTAATTAACCTGCATATATTGACTTACAATTATTAAGTAATATTGATATATACCTACACTTATGAATCTGTAATTTTATTTTACCAATACGAATTTTATTATTTTCTATTATTTATATTCCCAAGGTGTCTTTTCAAATCTACTTTTGGATACGATATGGTATTCTCCAACTTAATTCTAAATTAAATATCCATAATTTTATTCCTAAGGTGTCTTCTCAAATCTTGTTTTGGATAAGATATGGTCTTCTCCAATTTAATTCTAAATTAAATATCCATATTTCTATTCCCAAGGTGTCTTCTAAAATCTATTTTTGGATAGGATATGGCCTTCTCCAATCTATTTCTAAATCAAATATCTATATTTCTATTCCTAAGGTGTTTTTAAGGTGGAGGACTACTTGGCTAAGAAGCAGTTTGGACATTTGGAACCAAGGAGGTTGAAAAAAGCCAAATTGGTAAACCAATGGTAAATATGGGAAGGGACATCGTTACCATATAAGGAGCACCAATATTACCAAAAGAAGAAAAAGGACCAGGATTCTCATGGAAGGGGTTTCCTTGATTGGTGGACTCATGAACTATTGCCATTACTATCAACCTAATATCTACTAAGGAGTTTTTCTATCGTAAGGATGTTGATTTTAGAAATTAAAGACACAAATAAAACAAAATAGGGGTAAGTAGGAAAAAGTGTTTACTGATCCACTATGGACTAGAATATACTGTTTCTAGTATGTGCAGGAAATCTCCCCAAATGTTGTGTTCGGTGTATTATAGTACACAAGGTGACTGACTCAGTTACCTATGGAAGTGCATTCTGTAGTAGTGTTCTCTAATGTGTCCTGTATAATAGGAATTATTCCAATATACCTTTCATAAGTAGAGTGGCATCTGATATACCCAAGGGTACATGTAGAACAATCCGATATACTTATTTACATGGAATACCAACTACCCCCAAAATGTAATGTAGACAAGTAACAACATCGCCTACGTTTAAAGATGCCAAAACATGTTTCTAGCTTAGACCTCTATGTGTGTCGTTAATGTTCCAAATACTTCTTAGGTTAATTGAATCAATTTTAAAGTTGATCTTCAATTAGGTTTCAATTTCAAGGTTCATGGTATGAATTCACTTGAATTCCCTATGATGCAGCTAGTATGATAATGAAAACTCTTTTATTTTCAATGAAGATCTATCTACAAGAGAGAAGATAAAACAATAATGCAAAATCAATGATGCAAAAAAAAAAGCTTCCTAAATAGATCTTTCAATGCAACTATTCCAATTCGAATTCAAAACCCTACATGTAATGCAAATAATGATTTTCTTTTCTTTTCTTTCATTTGATTTTTAAATGCAATTAAAACTAAAATGTAGCTAGATCATTGATAAAATAAATCACTTAGAATATGACTATAATATAAGTTTATTCAAGCCAATCAACAATCAAGCCAATGTTTACAAAAGACCTAATTGATTATAAGGAAGAAAAAATCAAAGAAATTCTCATTAAAGGCTAATAAAATCAAATATATACATTATGATGGATTTTTAGAGACACAAACAAACTCAGAGACTCAATAAAACTTTTTGGACCAAAGAAGAAAAAAGCGAAAGGCAAAGAAAATCAAATTTTCCATCCTACAGGACCATCATATGTGCAAAATGGGCACCAGTGTGAACCATCACACTTATAGAGAGTAAAGACTGTGCTAGGTCCCTCTATCGAGCAGAGAGTGCATTGGGGCTAATTAGGTCAAAACACGATACAAAAAAACCTACCAAGCTAAAATATGTGTTTTCTTAAGGTCAATTACTGTCTGAAAAATTCAATTAAGGTTGCTTTAAAAGGTGAAAAATACTAAGGGCAAGGATTACACTAAGGGAAATATCAATCTCTAGTAGATTCGCCAATTTTTTAAATGGAAAATTCACTTCTGAAAACAAAAGTGAACTCCCTAGATCTAGTGGTATGATCTATAACAACAAAGAGAAACAATATCTATGTTTTCCTTAGAGAGATTGAAATATGGAAAAGAGACCTACCTGGAATCTGTAGTAAGTCCTCCTCTTCTCCTTTGATTTGAATTCAACCAGGAACACAACAAATTACAGATATAACCATAAATACAAAGATGCAGTGGAAATAAAACTTCATTTAATTAATATCAAATACTGAAATATGCTTACAAACAAAATGGAAATAAGACTAGCTCAGGTGATGGTAGCTTATCTTTGAGAAGAAATCTGGTAGCTACATGCCTCTGAATTGTGTTACAATGAGGCTCAAAGGCCTATTTATTATTGAGAAATAATGGAAAATCCTAAACATCCAAAAACCTGACCCTAGGAGATGAAGCGCCAAACTATGGGCCCCGTTTGGGTAAATTGGTACATCAACTTCCCAGGGTTGTAACTTTGGCATACGATCTCCTTTTGACATGCACAATACCTCGTACAAAGATCTATCCGAGGGCTACAAATTTTGAGTGAGAAACATCTATAACCAATGTTACTCCTATTTTTCCCAAAAAACATCGTTTAGGGCAGCCTCAAAATGGCTCCAGAAGTTCAGGCACTGAAAACTGCCAAAAATAGTAAATTGTGCTAAAAATAAGGAAACTGAAAAACTAAAAGAAACAATGGTGGGGGTCCAAATTGAATAGGTAGGTGGCCACCAATATCCACCTGGATCATTCCTCCCCTCTTAGGAAGTAATGGTCCCCATTTTATTGAGTTCCTCCATGAGATGAGGAAACTTCTGCTGAACTTGGTCCCTGGTGAGCCACTTGCCTTGGTGAAGGAGTTGGTCTGCTTTGACAACTCGGCTTCCGACTGGACATGAGCCAAATCTGCATGAGTAGTTGCAAATGGTATGGCCACATCAATGGGACATAATGGATAGAATCCCAAGCCCACCTGAAAAGGGTTGTGGCTATGGAGAGTCCGGTTATAGCTATGCTGGGCATAGGGCAAGCTATCATCCCATGTGCGTGGATGCTTTTACATGCACATAATGTGTATGATCATCCTGTTGACGACCTTTATCTGGTCATCAGTTTGGGGATGGAAAGTTGTGGACTTAGTGAGATTGGTGTCTAGCATCAACCAGAGGCTGGACCAAAATGTACTGAGGAACCCATTATCCTGATATGAGATGATAGACTATGGGATCCCAAAGTGGACCCACACTCATTCAAAGAAGAGTTTAGTAGTGGATTCTGCTGTGATATTCTTCTTGCATGTCACCGCAATGGCCATCTTCAAGAATCTGTCGATGACCAAAAAAACAAAATCATTTCCATGCTTAGTAGAAGGAAGGGTCGACATGTAATCCATAGGGATGGATTCACAAGGTCAACTAGGGGTAGGCAGCAAAGTATAGAGGCCTTGCTTCTTGATGGTCGGTTTGGCAATGATGTAGGCAGTATAGGATCTTATGTACTTCTCGACATCCTATTGAAGATTTGGCCAATAGAAATACTTTTACAGTACTACCACTATTTTCTCGACCCTGAAATGCCCAGCGACCTGACTGTAGTGCGCTTCCCAAATAGTCTTGGCTTGCTTTCTTGAAGGAACACAAAATCTGGAACTTACTGACCCTCTAAGAGAATCTTGTATGTGTGGCCAAATTTTGGGTCGCTTTTGTAGAGAAGTGGCCAATCAGAAGTCTCGTGCCCACAAGAGATGAGCACGGTAATTAGTGTAGTTTTTAACCCTGTACAGAAATTACCTGCATACGAATTCTAAATCACAGGAAAAAATGAAAATGCGAGAGCATAACACATAAAACACATATACACAGAGATTTCCCACTGGATCCCAAAACCAGGATTACCAGCTTGATTTTTCATTATATTCCTTTCAATGTTACAATACATATTTATACATGCCGAAGCATCCAATACCATGGATCGAAAAACCATCACGTCCAATACCATGGACCAAAAAACCATCGCGTCCCAAAAACATGTGCAAAAATATGCACAAAACCATAGGTGGGTCTGCCCAACCTAACATAGGGTCCAAAACCAAAATTTTTCGGGGCGCTGCCCCGGACCCCATAAAGTGGGGTTACGGGTACCCCTCAAACCCCCT
>APFE030369232.1:251997-285089 GCA_000404065.3 Pinus taeda
TTTTTCATTATATTCCTTTCAATGTTACAATACATATTTATACATGCCGAAGCATCCAATACCATGGACCGAAAAACCATCACGTCCAAAAAACATGTGCGAAAATCATGCACAAAAACATAGGTGGGTCCGCCCAACCTAACATAGGTCCAAAACCAAAATTTTCTGGGGCGCTGCCCCGGACCCCATAAAGTGGGGTTACCAGTACCCCTCAAACCCCCTGTTAACTATGTGGAAATAATATAACACAACCCAACAATTAGCACCATGATCTGTGGTCAGCTGAGGCAGTCTACAACATTATTGGTGCTACCCTTCTTATACTTGATATTCAAAATGGATTTTTATAGGTATGTTGACAACTTTTGATGGCGATCATTCTGCAACTTCCCTTGCATTTGTATGAATTGCAGGGGTTGGTGGTTTGTGTGGATGACCATTTCCTTCTCCAAAATGTAATGCTTCCATTGACGGTATGCCTACACAATGGAATACATCTCTTTGTCATAAGTGGGATACTTCCGGACTATTTCTGAAAGTGTCTCACTATGATATGCCACTGGATGCCCTTGTTGAGTAAGGAATGCCCCAATAGCATAGTTAGAGGCATCTGCCTCGATCTCAAATGGTTGTTGCAAGTCTGGTAAAGTGAGCAGGCGATGTTTCAACTCTGCGAATGCCTTTTGTTGAGATTCAAACCAAAATAATTTTGCTTTCACTCCTCCCTTGGTGACTTGACTCAAGCGCCAAGTGATATGAGAGAATCCCAACACAAACCTACGGTAAAAATTGGCAAGGTCGAGAAAGCTACGGAGCTCTTTCAGAATGGTTGGGATTGGCCAATCCCAAATGACTTGGATCTTGGCTGGATCCACATGCACCCCTTGTTCATCAATAATGTATCCCAGATACTAAACCCAGGTCATGCCAAAAGTGAATTTCTCCAAATAGGCACACAACTTGTGTTGTCGTAGTGTTTGGAGAACTTGTTGGATGTGGTGGAGGTGCTCTTCCCAACTATGGCTAAAGATCAGGATGTCATCCAAGTATACCACCACAAATGAGTTGATGAAGGGCCACAATATGTCATCCATCAGCCTCATGAAGGTTGCAAGAGCATTCGTCAAACCAAAAGGCATAACCAACCATTCGAAAAGGCCCTCCTTGGATTTGAAGGCAGTCTTCCACACATCAGAGGGTTTTATTGGTACCTAGTGATAGCCAGACTTCAAGTTGATCTTGCTGAAATATCATGCCTCCTTCAGTTGGTTTAGAAGGTCATCAATCCATGGGATCGGGTACCTATTCCGGACAGTGATCTTGTTCAGTGCCCGATAGTCAATACAGAGTCTCCAAGTCCCATCCTTCTTCTGTACCAACACGATTGGGCTCCCACAGGGCGATGAACTCGAACGGATGTGACCTTTCTACAGTAGCTCCTAAATCTACCTCTTGGTTTCTTCATTCTCTAGAATGGAGCGCTGATAGATTGGTCCATTGGGAAGCGACACACTTGGTGTCAGATCGATGGTGTGCTTGACTTGACAGTGTAGATGCACCCCTATGGGGGAGGCGAAGATGTCCTTGTACTCCTCCATGACCTTGTTCATTTGTTGTTGCCATGTGGAGGGGCCCTATCAGGAGGTCGTGGCCACCGTCTTCTTCTTTCTATGAGGGCATATCATAAGGAAAACAAATTTCCCAGTTTTGGAAATGAGCTTACTGCATTGTTTTGCAGTAACCAAAGAGACGGCGGTAGGTAGTGCTACCTCTAGTATCCTGTACAACTTATTTCCCAAAGTAACAATAACAACACGAGGCCTTGAATCATACAAAGCATGTCTCTTCCATAAGTATGGTTGGCCTAATAATACATCACAAACATCAAGGGAAGCAATGCCACATAATACCTCATTCCTGAAGGGCTTGATGTTGTATGGAAGGCAACACTTTTGGCTCACGCGAAGATCCCGTCCTTAATGAAGCCACCTGATGGTGTATGGTTGTGGATGTGTTGTGTTCGGTAAGCCCAACCACTTCATGAACTCTGCTGAAATGAGGTTCTTTTGGCTCCCGCTGTTGACAATGAACTGTAGTGGGGAAACCTTTACCCACATCCGGGAGTGGAAGAGGCACTCCTCCTCCTCTGGATCTTTGGGTTCCTCCTTCTGGATCTTCATGGTAGCAATGATGGCATGGGGCTCTGCATCGATAATTCGCTTCCCTTTGTCATTCACCTTGTTAGGTTCTGACTCAGAGTCTGAAAATGCATCTGATTTCAAAGCCTTTAACTCAGCCACCAGTGACTGCTTGGCTTGACACTCACTTGTGTTGTGAGTGGAGATCTTATCAAACTCACACCACTTTCCCATGTCCCTCTTTGGCTTCATGATGTTTTTATTTGCTTGTGGCTTTGGCAGGTTGTCTTAGGGTGCCCCGCCTTGGCTTTGTCCTTTGTTCTGTGGTTTGGGAGCACCTTTCCCTTGCTTCGGATTCACATATCCAAAGTATCGCTTCTTCTATTTAAACTTTTCCCCGATCTTGACAGCATATCGATATGTCATGCCGAGCGAGGAGATGTCTAGGAATTCCATCTCGTCCTGGATGTACCTGTGCACGCAACCGCGATACTTGAGAACCAAATGCTTCTCAAAATCCTTTATACCCAACTTCATGCAAAGGGTATGAAAAACATTGGTAACCTCCGACACATCTTGGTCCCTTCCCTGTCGCAACATTGTCCACTTTATGTATTTATCCTGATAACTCCCAAAAGGGTAGTGCTACTCCTTGATAGCATCCCAGAACGAGTTCAAGTGGATGTGGCTGAAAACAATGAGTTCGTACTTTCATCCTTCTGCTCATAGTAGGTTTCCTACTAGTCCTTGACATGGGGGGATGCTTTGAGAAGTGCAAAAGTGATCTTTTCCCAGCTGGAAAAATCATGAACAAAAAAATATCCTTCAAGTAGTTTTAACCATTTATCTACAACATCTGTATCTATTTGACGCTCAAATATGGGAATGTCAAAGTTAACTTGTACCTTAAAGGGTTTGGTGCTTCCATAGTAGTTTCCAGAAGAAGATGCGTCACCCTTGCATAGCTGCTGAAGGATCTCGAAAAAGTTGTCCATCATCGTGATCTTTTGTCGCTCGAGGGCTTCTTCGAGAAAGATTTTGATAGGATCTCCTGCCCCCTCATCTTTTGTTTCATCCGCCATGGGAAGCTATCGGGATTTGTGAGGCTAGTCTTGCAAAGGTTCGATCACTTCAAGCCCTAACTCCTTATATCTCGACCTCATTGGGGAAATGAAAAGAAAAATAGAGAAATAGAAGATCGCTCTGATACCACTCATCCAGATTTAACCAGGAATTCAACAAATTATAGATATAACCATAAATACAAAGATGCAGTAGAAATAACACTTCATTTCATTAATATCAAATACTGAAATATGCTTACAAACATAATGGAAATAATACTAGCTCGGGAGATAGTAGCTTATCTTTGAGAAGAGATGTGGTGGCTACATGCCTCTGAACTGTGTTAAAATGAGGCTCGAAGGCCTATTTATTGTTGATAAACAATGGAAAACCCTAAACATCCAAAAACATAACCCTAGGAGATGAAGCGCCAAACTATGGGCCCCGTTTGGGTAAATTGGTATATCAACTTCTCGGGGTCGTAACTTTTGCATATGATCTCCGTTTGACGTGCACAATACCTTGCTAGAAAGGTCTATCTGAGGACTACAAATTTTGATAAGAAACTTATATAACCCATGTTTCTCCCAGTTTTCTCAAGAAACGTTGTTTAAGGCCTCAAAACGGCTTCAGAAGTTCAGGACTCAAAAACTATCAAAAATAGTAAATTGTGCTACAAATATGGAAACTGAAAAACTAAAAGAAACAATGATGGGGGCCCAAGTGGAATATGCGGGTGGCCACCAATATCCACCTAAATCATTCCTCCCCCCTTAGGAAGCAATGATCCCCATTATTTTGAGTTCATCCATGAGATGAGGAAACTTATGTTGAACTTGGTCCCTGGTGAGCCACTTGCCTTGGTGAAGGAGTTGGCTTGCTTTGATAGCTCGATATAGTTGGATCCTTTGTTTTCAGGTGTTCTTGATCTGTGTGTCCATGATCCAATCAGTTGCAGCTTGCTCCATGCAATCTGGATTTAACTCTGTAGGTGTGAGATGTTCTGCAATGTCTGATGTGTCTAGCAATAGTGGGAAGCATGGTCGAAGGCGATCCACATTGAACACTGGGTGCAGGCCAAGGAATGGGGGAATGTTGAGCTCAAATGAATTATCACCCACAACCTTGGTAATGGTGTAAAGACCATATCAGAGTGGTCTGTGTTTCTGATAGGCTCTGGTAAGGCGTTCCTTCTGCAAATGCAACCAGACTTTGTCGCCCACCTAAAACTTGTGTGGCACCTGATGTTGATCATGTTGCTGCTTGTACTTGGAATTTGATTTCTCCAGAATGTCATGGACCTACTGGAAGATATGTTGGATTTGCTTAATGAAGCTATTTGCCTTATCGGATTCTCACTGGACATGAGCCAAATATGCCTGAGTAGCTGCAAATGGTATGGCCACAACAATGGGACATAGTGGCTAGAATCCCAAGCCCACCTGAAAAGGATTGTGGCCAGTCGAGCTATGGAGATTCTGGTTATAGCTATGCTGAACATAGGGAAGGCTCTCATCCCATGTGCCTGGATGCTTTGAGTTTCACATGCACAGAATGTGTACGATCATCCTGTTGACGACCTTTGTCTGGCCATCAGTTTGGCGATGGAAAGTTGTTGACTTAGTGAGCTTGGTGTCCAGCATTGACAGAGACTAGACCAAAATGTACTAAGGAATCTACTGTCTCGGTCTAAGATGATAGACTGTGGGATCCCAAAGTGGACCCACACTCATTCAAAGAAGAGTTTAGCAGTGGATTCTACTGTGATATTCTTCATGCATGCCACCATAATGGCCATCTTCAAGAATCTATCGATGACCACAAAAACACAGTCATTTCCATGATTAGTAGAAGGAAGGCCCGACATGTAATCCATAGAGATGGATTCCCAAGGTTGACTAGGGGTAGGCAAAAAGGTATAGAGGCCTTGCTCCTTGATGGTCGGTTTGGCAATAGTGCAAGCAAGGCAGGATCTTATGTACTTCCCGACATCTTGTCGAAGATTCAGCGAACAGATATACTTCTACCATACTGCTACTATTTTCTCAACCCCGAAATGCCCAACGGCCTGACCGTAGTGCGCTTCCCAAATCGTCTTGGCTCGCTCTCTTGAAGGAACACAAAGGTGTCCCAGGTGGCATAGTAGGGCATCCTGGAGGTGAAAATCTAGAACTTTTTGATCCTCCAAGAGCATCTGGTATGTGTGACCAAATTTTGGGTCACTTTCGTAGAGAAGTGGCCAATCATAAATCTCATTCCCATAAGATTTGAGCACGGTGGTTAACGTCATGATCGGTGGTCGGCTGAGGCATCCTGCAACATGATTGGTGCTACCCTTCTTATACTTGATATTCAAATGGGACTGTTGCAGGTATGTTGACAACTTTTGATCGCGATCATTCTACAACTTCCCTTGCATCTGTATGAACTGTAAGGGTCGGTGGTCTGTGTGGATGACCATTTCCTTCTCCAAAATGTAATGCTTCCATTGTCAACAGGTTGCACAATGGAATACATCTCTTTGTCATAAGTTGGATACTTCCGGATTGTTTCTGAAAGTGTCTCACTGTGATATGCCACTGGATGCCCATGTTGAGTAAGGACTGCCCAATAGCATAGTCAAAGGCATCTGTCTCGATCTCATATGGTTGTTGCAAGTCTGGTAAAGTGAGCACTGGTGTAGAGTAGAGGCAATGTTTCAACTCTGCGAATTCCTTTTGTTGAGATTCAGACTAAAATAATTTTTCTTTCGCTCCTCCCTTGGTGACTTGACTTAAGGGCCAATTGATATGAGAGAATCCCAACACAAAACTGCAGTAGAAATTGGCAAGACCAAGAAAGCTATGAAGCTCTTTCAGAGTGGTTGGGGCTGGCCAATCCTGAATGACTTCGATCTTGGTTGGATCCACATGCACCCCTCGATCATCAATAATGTATCCCAGATACTGAACCTGGGTCATGCCAAAAGTGCATTTCTCCAAATTGGCACATAGCTTGTGTTGCCATAGTATTTGGAGAACCTGTCGGATGTGGTGGAGGTGCTTTTCCAAACTCTGGCTGAATATCAAGATGTCATCTAAGTATACCACTACAAATAAGTTGGTGAAGGGCCACAAGATGTCATCCATCAGCCTCATGAAGGTTGCAGGAGCATTCGTCAACCCAAAAGGCATAACCAACCATTCGAAAAGGCCCTCCTTGGCTTTGAACGCAGTCTTCCACACATCAGAGGGTTCGATTGGTACCTAGTGATAGCTGGAATTCAAGTCGATGTTGTTGAAATATTATGCCCCCTTCAATTGGTCTAGAAGGTCATTGATCCGTGGGATCGGGTACCTATTCCAGACAAGGCTATGAACTCGAGCGAATGTGACCTTTCTACAGTAGCTCCTAAATCTGCCTCTTGATTTTGTCATTCTCCAAAATGAAGTGCCGATAGATTGGTCCATTGGGCAGTGGAACAACTGGCGTCGGATCGATGGAGTGCTTGACTTGACAGTGTACGGGCACCTCTATGGGGGAGGTGAAGATGTCCTTGTACTACTCCACTACCTTGTCCATATGTTGTTGCCATGTGGAGGGGCCATGTCTAGAGGTCACGGCCACTATCTTCTTCTTTCCCTGACGGCATATCATCAGGAAAACAAATTTCCTAGTTTTGGAAATGAGCTTACTACATTTTTTTGCAATAACCAAAGAGATGGCAGTAGGCGGTGCTACCTCCAATATCCTGTACAACTTATTTCCCAAAGTAATGATAACAACACGAGGCCTTGAATCATACACAACATGTCACTTCCATAAGTATGGTTGGCCTAATAATATATCACAAACATCAAGGCGAGCAACGTCACATAATACCTCATCCGTGAAGGGCTTGATGTTGTATGCAAGGAGGCACTTTTGGCTCACACGAAGGTCCCGTCCTTGGTGAAGCCACCCGATGGTGTATGGTTGTGGATGTGTTGTCGTCGATAAGCCCAGATACTTCACGACTTCTACCGAAATGAGGTTTTGTTGGCTCCCGTTGTTGATAATGAACTATAGCGATGAACCCTTTGCCCACATCTAGGAGTGGAAGATGCGCTCCTCCTCCTCTGGATCTTTGGGTTCCTCCTTCTGGATCTTGATGGTGGAAATGGTGGCATTGGGCTCCGCATCGATAATATGATTCCCTTTGTCATTCCCCTTGTCGAGTTATGACTTAGATTTGAAACATGCATCTGATTCCAAAGCCTTTAGCTTGGCCACCATTGACTGGTTGGCCTGACACTCACTTGTGTTGTGAGTGGAGCACTTATGGAACTCACACCACTTTCCCGTGTCCTTCTTTGGCTTCACGATGTTTTTCTTTGCTTGTGGCTTTGGCGGGTTTTCCTGGGCCACCCCGCCTTGACTTTGTCCTTTGTTCTGTGGTTTAGGGGCACCTTTACCTTGCTTTAGATTCACATATCCAAAGTCTCGCTTCTTCTGTTTAAACTTTTCCTCGATCTTGATGGCATATCGATATGCCATGCCGAGAGAGGAGATGTCTAGGAATTCCATCTTGTCCTTGATGTACCTGTGCAGGCAGTGGTGGTACTTGAGAACCAAATGCTTCTTAGAATCCTTGATACCCAATTTCGTGCGAAGGGTATGAAAAACATTGGTAAACTCTGGCATATCTTGGTCCCTTCCCTGTTGCAACATTGTCCACTTTATGTATTTATCCTCATAGCTCTTGACAAGGTAGTACTGCTCCTTGATGGCATCCCAGAACGAGTTCCAAGTGGGTGCGACTGAAAATAATGAGTTCATACTTTCATCCTTCTGCTCACAATAGGTTTCCCACCAGTCCTTGACATGGGGGGATGCTTTGAGAAGTGCAAAAGTGATTTTTTCTCGGCTGGAAAAATCATGAACGAAAAAAATATCCTTCTAGCAGATTTAACCATTTATCTACAATGTCTACATCTATCTGGCCCTCAAATATGGGAATATCAAAGTTAACTTGTACCTTAAATGGTGTGGCCCTTACAGAGTAGCTGTCGGAAGTAGATGCGTCACCCTTGGATAGCCACAGAAGGATCTGGACAAAGTTGTCCATCGTCGCATTCCTTTCTCGCTCGAGGGCTTCTTTGAGCAAGATTTTGATAGGATCTCCTACCCCCTCATCTTTCATTTCATCCGCCATGGGAGGCCATCAGGATTTGTGAGGTTGGTCTTGCAAAGATTCGACCAGTTCAAGCCCTAACTCCTTATATCCCAACCTCGTTGGGGACATGCGAAGAAAAACAGAGAAATAGCAGACTGCATTGATACCATTGATATGGATTTAACCAAGAACACAAAAAATTATAGATATAGCCATATATACAAAGATGTAGTGGAAATAACACTTCATTTCATTAATATCGAATATTGAAATATGATTACAAACAAAATGGAAATAAGACTAGCTCGGGCGATGGTAGCTTATATCTGAGAAGAGATGTGGTGGCTACATGCCTCTGAATTGTGTTACAATGAGGCTCGAAGGCCTATTTATTGTTAAGAAACAATGGAAAACCCTAAACATCCAAAAACCTAACCCTAGGAGATGAAGCACTAAACTATGGGCCCCGTTTGGGTAAATTGGTACATCAACTTCTCAGGGTCTTAACTTTGGCATACTATCTCCGTTTGAAGAGCACAATACCTCGTTAGAAAGATCCATCCAAGGAATTCAACTTTTGAGTGAGAAAAATCTACCACCAATATTGATCCCAATTTTCCAAAAAAACGTCATTTAGGGCCTCAAAATGGCTATAGAAGTTCAAATAGTAAATTGTGCTACAAATAAGGAAACTAAAAAATTGAAAGAAACAATGGTGGGGGTCCAAGTGGAAAGGCAGGTGGCAACCAATATCTACCTGGATTATTCCTAACCACTTAGGAAGTGATGGCCCCCATTGCGTTGACTTCCTCCATGAGATGAGGAAACTTCTACTGAAGTTGGTCCCTGGTGAGCCACTTGCCCTGGTGAAAGAGTTGGCCTGCTTTGACAAATCGATATTGTTGGATCCTTTGCTATCAGGTGTTCTTGATCTGTGTGTCCATGATCTGATCAGTTGTGACTTGCTCCATGCAATCTGGATTTAACTCTGTAGGTGTGAGCTGTTATGCAATGTCTGATGTGTCCAAAAATGGTGGGAAGTATGGTCGAAGGCGGTCCACATTGAACATTGGGTGTAGGCCAAGGAATGGGGGGAATGTTGAGCTAAAATGCATGGGACATAGTGGCTGGAATCCAAAGCCCACCTGAAAATGGTTGTGGCCAATCGAGCTATGAAGAGTCCAATTATAGCTGTGTTGGACATAGGGAAGGATCTCATCCCATGTGTGTGGATACTTTGAGTTGTACATGGACAGAATGTGTACGATCATCCTGTTGACGACCTTTGTCTACCCATCAGTTTGGGGATGGAAAGATGTGGACCTAGTGAGCTTGGTGTCCAGCATCGACCAGAGACTGGACCACAATGTACTGAGGAACCTTCTATCCCAATCTGAGATGATACACTGTGGGATCCCAAAGTGGACCCACACTTGTTCAAAGAAGAGTTTAGCAGTGGTTTCTGTTGTGATATTCTTCTTGCATGTTGCCATAATGGCCATCTTAGAGAATCTGTCGACGACCACAAAAACATAGTCATTTCAATGCTTAGTAGAAGGAAGGCCCGACATGTAATCCATGGAGATGGATTCCCAAGGTCGACTAGGGATAGGTAGTGGAGTATAGAGGCCTTGCTTCTTGATGGTCGGTTTGGCAATGGCACAGGTAGTGTAGGATTTGATGTACTTCTAGACATCCTGTCGAAGATTTGGCCAATAGAAATACTTCTGCAGTACTTACACTATTTTCTTGACCTCGAAATTCCCAACAACCCAACTATAGTGCACTTCCCAAATCTTCTTGGCTCACTCGATTGAAGGAACACAAAGGTGTCCTAGGTGGCATAACAGGGCATCCTAGAGGTGAAAATCTAGAACTTGCTGACCCTCCAAGAGCATCTGGTATGTGTGGCCAAATTCTGGGTTGCTTTTGTAGAGAAGTGGCCAATCAGAAGTCTAGTGCCCACAAGAGTTGAGCACGGTGGTTAACGGCAAGATCAGTTGTCGGCTAAGGTAGTCTGCAACATTATTGGTGCTACCCTTCTTATACTTGATATTCAAATGGAATTGTTACAAGTATGTTGACCAATTTTTATGGCGATCATTCTACAACTTCGCTTGTGTCTGTATGAACTGCAGGGGTCGGTGGTCTGTGTGGATGACCATTCCCTTCCCCAAAATGTAATGCTTCCTTTGTCGGCATGCCTGCACAATGGAATACATCTGTTTTTCATAAGTGGGATACTTCCGAACTATTTCTGAAAGTGTCTCACTGTGATATGCCACTCGATGCCCTGTTGAGTAAGGACTGCCCCAATAGCATAGTCAAAGGCATCTGTCTTGATCTAAAATGGTTGTTGCAAGTCTGGTAAAGTGAGCATTGGTGTAGAGAAGAGCTGATGTTTCAACTCTACGAATGCCTTATGTTGAGATTTAGACCAAAATAATTTTTCTTTCGTTCCTCCCTTGGTGACTTAACTCAAGGGCCAAGTGATATGAGAGAATCCCAACACAAACTTGCAGTAGAAATTGGCAAGACCCAGAAAGCTACGAAGATCTTTCAGAGTGGTTGAGACTGGCCAATCCCGAATGACTTGGATCTTTGTTGGATCCACATGCACCCCTCGTTCATCAGTAATGTATCCCAGAGACTGAACCTGGGTCATGCAAAAAGTGCATTTCTCCAAATTGGCACACAACTTGTGTTGCCGCAATGTTTGGAGAACCTGTCGGATGTGGTAGAGGTGCTCTTTCCAACTCTGGCTGAAGATCAGGATGTCATCCAAGTATACCACTACAAATGAGTTGGTGAAGGGCTACAAGATGTCATCCATCAGCCTCATGAAGGTTGCAGGAGAATTCGTCAACCCAAATGGCAAAACCAACCATTCGAAAAGGCCCTCCTTGGCTTTAAAGGCAACCTTCCACACATTAGAGGGTTCGATTGGTACCTAGTGATAGCCAAAATTCAAGTCGATCTTGCTGAAATAATTTCTCCCCTTCAGTTGGTCCATAAGCTCATCAATCCATGGGATCAGGTACCTATTCCAGACAGTGATCTTTTTTAGCGACCGATAGCAAATACAGAGTCTCCAAGTCCCATCTTTCTTTTGTACCAACACGATTGGGCTCCCACAAGGTGATGAACTCGGACGGATGTGACCTTTCTACAACAACTCTTGAATTTTCCTCTTGATTTTGTCATTCTCTAGAATGGAGCGCTGATAGATTGGTCCATTGGGTAGCAGTGCACCTGGCGTCAGATCGATGGAGTGCTTGACCTAACAGTGCAGAGGCACCCCTGTGGGGGAGGTGAAGATGTCCTCGTAGTCCTCCATGACCTTGTCCATCTGTTGTTGTCGTGTGGAGGGGCCCTGTCTGGAGGTCGTGGCCACCATCTTCTTCTTTCCCTGAGGGCGTATCATCAAGAAAACAAATTTTCCAGTTTTGGAAATGAGCTTACTGCATTGTTTTGTAGTAACCAAAGAGATGGCAGTAGGCGGTGCTACCTCCGGTATCCTGTACAAAATGGCCTCAACAAGAGGAAATAGGGAAAAACACATGGGAACAAACCCATCCCCACCCCCCCAAAATACAATGTTGAAAAAAAATACAATTGTTAGGAAGTTGTGTCCTTCACCACAAGGTTGTCTCGCAGACAGTGAAACTTTTGCTTAGTGAAATTTCTTGTGAAGATGTCACCAATGTTTTAATAAGTGCTACGATATTGCAAGTCAATGACCCCATCATGTATTTGTTGAGAATTAAATAGGGAAATGAATATGGTAATTCTCTTAACTTGATAATTGTTTGTGTTATATTTTACTTATTAGCTTTGTTCTTTATTATTCAAATGTGAAATACATCAAACAATTATCAAAACAATAAGAACAGTGACACAGTATATAGGCCGCAAGCTAGGGCCATAACCCCGCCTCTTGAAGGAAAAACCCATAAATCTCTTCTTTTCTTATAGAAATTTCAATTGAAGAATACCATGACCTAGAGACTCAGACAAATACCCTCTGATATCAAGTCTACCACAACCTCCTACTGCAATATCTTTGACCTCCCAATAGATATGAAAGTATGCTCCCTAAGAACTGTTGATGCTTCTCTTGAAGACTTCAATATCCCTCTAATATCCTCCCTCTTGACTTCGATTGCCTTGTATTGAGTCTTAGGGCTCATAAGATACCCTAAGAGACCTTCACTTATCTTCCCTTTTTTTATTCTTTCAAGATCGAACCACAGATGATCCCAGCGCAAAAACCCTTCATTAGGGGATTTTTGAGGTCTAAAATGGGCCTCCTAAGGAAATTATAAAATAATACCGGAAATAATAAAATAAGATTAGATTATGTCATCAAATTTTAGAGGGAAAAAAGACAAAACTATTTTTTCAACTCATATTTTCAACTTATCTCCCTATGGGTTTACTCAAATTTTCAGCAGAAACACTCGTTGGATGCATAATCTGATTCCTCATTCAATTTGTACCCATGTTGCATACTTTTGATGGACTCTATTACATGAAAAATGAGAAATACATGAAAAACGTGATTGCAATCACATGTTTTCATATATTTCTCATTTTTCGTGTAGTAGGGTCCATCAAAAGTATGAAACATCGATATTCCTTGGATTAGGAATTAAATTTTTCATCTAATGAGTACTCCCACTCGAAATTTGAGTAAAAACTTAGTGATCCCAAAAATCTGTTCCTTGTGAGGCATTAAAGAATTACATATTAAGCTTGCATTTATCCATGAAATTGCAAGTGCATAAAGAAGAGGAAGAGAAGAAAAGCAAGTTACGCATAGAAGACACATGATTGATATCGAAGTACATCTAGGAGAGACTACGTCTCAAGGCCCCACATGAATTAGTGGGGAGGCCCTGTTTTCATTAGATGGAAAAATAATGAAAGTACATCAAAACTCAAAATGATGACCTTATACCTCCAAAATTGAAGAAGCCCGAAAATTGTAGATCTCTGATGGAGAAGCGAACAACACTTTTGAGTTCGTGGCATCGAGAAATGCTGAAATGATATAAAATTTGTCGAAAACTGACAAAGTGAAAATTTGGCTCCCTGGAGAAATTGCTCAGATCATGGTTCCGACCCCCTCTCTTCACTACTCATGTTTCTCCTACATAGAAATGTGTGCCCGCTCCTAGCCTCCTCGGTGCACTGTGCAAAAAGGCTGATATACGTTTTGGTGGGTGGATTACCCAATGAGGACCTTTGGGCACAATGGTTAAAATTAGAAATTTATTGAGGAGGGGTCGAGGGATCAAATCCCTCCCCTCCCATTTTTAACACATTATATATTATTCTTTTACACTGTTGGGTGGCAGGTCCACTATTTTGGTGGCCCGCACCCCCTTTTCCATCGGCGTCTATTTTACACAAGTGAGGGGGAGGGGGCGGCAGGGTTGACAACCCGCGCCCCCTTTTCTGTCGGCGTCTTTTTTACACAAGTGAGGGGGAGAGGGTGGCGGGGTTGATAGCCTGCGCCCCCACCATTAATATATTTTATTGTTTCGTGGACTCTGGGGGTGATGGGGTCATGGCCGCCCACTCCCAACTTAATTGTATTTTGGGTTATGGTAGTTCCAGTGGGTACCGGGGACAACAAGGTCATAACCACCCGCCTCACTATTATTTTTATGGTGGTTCCTGGTGGGAGCAGGGGTCATGGCCACCCCGCCCCATTTTTTAATATATAGATATATAATAAATAACCACTAGCCCTTTTTGGGATTTCCTAGAAACTTAGGCGGTAGAAGACAAATTAAAGGACCCACAATTTTGCCCAGAATCTGGCTTAGGTTTGCTGGAATCCGGTGGCCAGATTTTGTCCAAATTGCTGCCTCCTTAACCCTGCCAAGTCACCCAAGTCAACCTTGAAATTTGACTGCTCCTAACTTTCACATACAGACTCGATTTGACGAACCATTCACACCACCGCGATCACGACGACAAGATCTTTAACATGAACCTAGTTTGAGCATAATCCAAACACTTTGATTTTTGACCCTTCTTGAGTCCTCTTGGACTTCTACATGTGTCTGGAGCCACCTAGATCAATCCTCCCCACTGAGGAGCTTTTGGACCCCAAAAGAATTTACACTTAGCACACTATTTGTGCCCTTTTCAATCCACACTTTCAATCACCTGCACGCGAAACTAGTACATCTTTTGCAATCATGCACACCACACATGACTCAACACCCTTCCTTGCCAAGAGTTTATAGCACACACTCGTTGCCCAAAGATTACATAAAAAGTAATCAATACCTCAACTGCTAATAAGGAAAGGCCAAGATATCCTCATTGTGTTTTGAAGTGATGGGAAACACACCATCACTTTTACATTTACTTGCAACATATGATTTACAATGGTGGCCATAACAAGCTACTACCTCTAAAAAAAACTAGCTTAATAAAGCATACCATCATGAATGGAGTGAACATGTTCACCTTTCGGCTCCTCTAGTGATGTTTCCAGAGCATGGAGCATCGGACACATGGTTTGTTGGTGTTCCTCTTTGTTGCAATGACTACAATGATTCTTTTTCCTCCAAAATTTTGAGGCTACCTTGGGGCACTTTCCCCTGTTGTTCCTCTGATAAGTGTTCATGGGGCCCTCACTATCATTGGACTGTGAGGAAGGAATTTCATCGTCTGTCATTGGCCAGTTACTAGTTGTATTGGAGCTTTCTCCCATTTCCTTTTTGGTGTATCCGAGTCCTACTCGACGTAGCAATTCCTCGACTTCGATGGGGTTTATGATGCCGAGGCCCTTTCCCTGATAACCAATCTTCTTTAATAGTTTGGATCCAATCCCTGTAGTATGTTTTTCAAAAGTATAGAATTCATTATCATGAAAAACATATGAAATCGGAGAATCGCTTTTTACCTCCAGATAGTGATGTTGCATCTTTTCCAAGGCCTCATCCTTGGCTTGCAACTGGCATAGTAATCTTTGTCTTTCTTCCCTTGCCTCCTGTAGAAGCCTCCTTAGCTCAACATTCTCTGCTTGGATGCGGTGGTTGATCTCCTTAAGTTCTTGGAGTCTTGCTGTGGGGAGTGCCCTTTTTGTTATGTCCATTTAAATTCTTGTTTCATTGCCGAAATTTGACCCATCTATGGGTCCTCGTGCTGTGATCCCAAGGGCTGCAAACATCATTTCATCGCCAGAATCAGACCCCAAGTCAAAGGGCCTACCTCATGTCAATCCCGCAACTGTGACCTTCTCATCTTCCTCTGAGTTAGAATCTTGGTTTTGCTACATGGTGGTTACGACCTTCTACTTCCCCTTTCTGTCATTCCTTTCAGGTCTCAGTTCAGGGTGCAGCTTCCAACAATTTTCTTCATCATGCCCCTCTTTCTCCCAATGTGTACAAGAGGGCTTTTCTCCCCTTCTCTTGGATGCTACGCTCCTCTTTGGGTGTTCATCTTGTTCATGTGTTCCCTTGTTTTCCATATGAATGGTCTTTACACTGGCCGAGTCAATGGTAGTAGGTTCAAACATTAACAACGAATGTCATATGTAACTATGTAATGATCCAATATACTTAGTTACCACTTCAGGTGAATCTAATGATATGCCCAAGTTTAGTGCTTGTTTTCCAAATTCATTGGTAAAGCTTCGCATGTTTTGCCCCTTGCCTTGCCTTAGGTACTGCCACTCCATTAAGGATTGTTGCTTATAACTCAAGGGATAGAATTGATCTTTTAATGCAGAAATAAAACTTGGCCACAAAGAAAGAAGATTACCCATCCTTTTACTGTTTCACAATTTGGTCTCCCACCAGATGAGAGTGGTGTCGTTCAGCATGAAGGGAGGCCAACTGGATTTTTTCCTCGTCCTCCTTGATCTGCTGAACCCTATAGTAGACTTCGATTTACCTAATCTAGTTGCTCAGTTTCTCTGCATTACTTTCACCGTTAAACATAGGGAGATCAAATTTTACATTTAACTTAAAGAAAGGCTTTTTAGATGTGTTTCCTATATTACTATGATTATGGTGAGAAGAAGAGGAAGAAGAACTTTCACTTGCTGGTGGAGAAGGAGGTGGATCTCCTCCATCATCTCCGTGCACTGAACCTTGTCCTTCTGGAGCTTTTTCCCCTGCACTTTCAAGTTTTTCAAGTCTTGAGAACATTTTCTCAACATGATCTGCCATCATGTAGAAAGTCTTGCAGAAGTTTACCTCCTCTTCATACTTAACATCATCCTCCTCACTAATGTTTCTCCTTCGATGTGCACGTCCTGCTTTGGGATCAAAATACTTTAATTCGCCTTCACCTCTTCGCAGCCTGTTTCTAGTTAGCATGCAAACATGCAATTCGCATCCACAAAGTCTTGCTCTAATACCACTTGATCCCAAAAATCTTTTCCTTGTGAGTCATTAAAGAATTAAATATTATGCTTGCATTTAACCATGAAATTACAAGTGCATAAAGAAGAGGAAGAGAAGAATATCAAGTCATGCATAGAAGACACATAATCGATATCAGAGTTCATCCAGGAGGGACTACATCTCTGGGCCTTGCTCGAATTACTAGGGAGGCCTTGTTTTCATTAGATGGAAAAATAATGAAAGTACATCAAAATTAAAATGACGACCTAACCTCCAAAATTGAAGAAGCTCGAAAATTGCAGATCTCTGATGGAGAAATGGACAACACTGTTGAGTTCGTGGCATCGAGCAATGTTGAAACCATATAAAGTTTGTCGAAAATTGACAGTGAAAATCTGCCCCCCTGGAGAAATTGTTCAAATCATGGCTTTGACCCCCTCTCTTCACTACTCATGGTTCCATCTGTATATAAATGTGTGCCCACTCCTGGCCTCCCTAGTGCACTGTGAAAAAAGGTTGATATACCTCTTGGTGGGTAGATTACCCAATGAGGACTGTTGGGTGCAATGGTTAAAATTAAAAATTCGTTGAGGAGGGGTCGAGGGATCAAATCTTGCCCCTCCCATTTTTAACACATTATATATTATTGTTTTAAACTATTGGGCGGCAGGTCCACTATTTTGGTGGCCCACACCCCCTTTTCTGCTAGCGTCTGTTGTACACAAGTGAGGTGGAGAGGGCGGCGGGGTTGATAGCCTGTGCCCCCACCATTAATATACTGTATTTTTTGGTGGACTTCAGGGTGGAAAAGTCATGGATTCCCACCCCAACTTAATTGTATTTTGGGTTATGGCAGTTTCGGTTGGTATTGGGGTGGCGGGTCATGGCCGCCCACCCATTTTTAATATATATAATATAATATATATATATATATATATATAATATATTATATATATTATATATATTATATATATATATATATTATATATATATATATATATATATATCTTAAAAATAAATAACCACCGGCCCTTTTTGGGATTTTCCAGAACCTTAAGTGGTAGAAAACAAATTAACGGACCCACAATTTCACTTGGAATCTGGCCGAGGTTTGCCGAAATTCGGTGGCTGGATTTTGTCCAAATCGCTGCCTCCTTAAGCCTGCCAAGTCACCCAAGTCATCCCCAAACTTTGAATGCTCCTAACTTTCGCATATGGACTCGATTTGATGAACCGTTCACACCACCGCAATCATGACGACGAGATATTCAACAAGAACCTAGTTTGAGCACAATCCAAACACTTTGATTTTTGACCCTTCCCGAGTCCTCTTGGAATTTTGCATGTGTCTAGAGCCACCTGAATCACTTTGGGAGATAAGTTGAAAATACAAGTTGAAAAAGTAGTTTTATTATTTTATTATTTTCTAATATTTGTACTTGTTTACTCCAAAAATGGGGAATCATCTCCCATGGTTGACATCATCATCTTGAATACTATTGGCTCTTATAAAGTTTATTTTGGTTGTACATTTCTCTTAGGAAGCCCATTTTAGACCTCAAAATTCCCTTAATGTACTTTGATCTTCACAACAGAGATAGATAAGGCCCAAAAACACTTTGACTTCTTCAACTTCCTCTCCTTCGCACTTCCTTCTTCGACTTCTTCTCCTTCTGCTTCTTCGCATAAGAGATGAGTGAGTGAGTGATACAAATGGAGGATGAGTTCCTTTATATATAGGCTTCTTCAAGGGAAGACGTGGCTCTTCATGTAGGCTGACTTGACAACTCATTAGCTCGACTTGATCTTGGTGGTATTTTGACACATTAAAGACAAAATATTTTTTCCTTTACAATTTACAATGTGCCCACAGGGTCTTCAATATATGAAAATGACTCTTATACCTAGGTCAAACCCTAGAAGCACTCAATGGTTGCTTGACCTATAAAATGAAAGAACTTGAGCATGAAACCCATGCTCCAATAATAATAATAACTTCTTTTCCTTTTATATTTACAAGAATACATTTCACACTTATGAAGACTGAACCTAGTTACATATTTTCCAATACTCCCTCTTAAGTAGGGAGGTATTCATAAGAGGTACATGATCATTCTAAATATGAAGAGATATCATAAGAAGAGTTATATTGGTAACCCATCTGTCTAGCATCATATTAACCAACATTGTCACATACCAAGGCCTTGACTAACAACTCTATATCTCCACAAGATCAAAGCGCAATGTTGGCAAGACCATTGATGTATAGACACCATCATCATTGTCTCCCAAGGTAAATATTCCACCCAGGTTTTCACAAAGTATGACCTTCCATTGGATTATTATTATCTTGGGTAGCTAATCCTAAAAAAAATCGGCCCATGACTGATGGAAATACTGGGGTGGGGGGAGTGAATCAGTATTCCTTAGCAATTAGCACTTTTAAATCTTTTCAGAGCATTATTTAATCTTCAATTATTATTAATGTTTATGCAGTAATAAGAGTAAATAAAAGAACACATTAGACACGAGAATTTTAGGTGGAAAACCCCCCCGAGTAAAAAACCACCGAATGGTTTTCCAATAAATTTTTTAATCTTTAGCCCCAACTGAAATGAAAGCAACAACTTCCTAGAATTCTAGAAAAACATTCTTCTCTAGCTCCCACTGGAAGGACGCCCCAATAGACTGGTTTCTTCAGTAGCCATCTAAATGGATGCCCCAACATCCTCTACCAACCTACCACCCTAAATGTTCACAGGCTCCAGCCTGTAGGCGACTTCATGCACTGGCCTAGCAACTCCCTGCCACCCTATAATGACTGAAATGAGACAAGAGTGTGGATTCTTGTACCAAGGACAACGATCCACGATGCAATATGATTTATAATGATTTTGACTGAACAACCAATCACACTATGACCTGCAACCCAACCATGACATCATAACAATAGAGACTTCTATACCTCCCAATAATGCCTTTTCCACTCTAGGCATATTGACTCTTTTACAATAATGACTCTTCCAATGATGACAATTTTACAAATGACCCTTTTACAACTTTACAATGATGACTCTTGGCCTTGACACTTCTTCACAATATACAGATGGTTGTCATGTCTTCAAAGGATGTCCCACTGCAATGCTTCCTTTGATTTGATACTTCTAGTCTTGAATGCTTACTTGATGATGTGCTTGAATCTATGCAATATTTGCCTGGTGAAACCAAACCCAAAACAAACAAACAAAAATACCCTTCAACTTACCTCTGCCTGCGAAACACATGTAAGTGAATAATAATGAATAAATACAAATTAAATTACAATGCGTACCTGAAGTGTGCTTGTCACCTTTTTTGTTAACTTTTTGCAACAGTAGACAAAGACTCCCACTCTTGATATAGGCCTGAACTCTATGAAATACTATATCTAAAATTGACCTAAAGATATATATAATAGACACTGATGACAGACCCTAGACTTGTGATGGACCAAGTTCTAAGTACAACAATGGAGACCATTCTATCAATTATGACATGACAAGTAACATGAACTTACAACATCATATAGGTTTAGCAGACTTGGTGTAACATCAAGAATATGTAGCATCAAATGTGTAGTATCAAGAATAGGACATCCAAAATGTGATATCAAAACTAACTATGACATATAAAGACATAGAGATATAACTGAGACTTTGTATATACTTATGTTATCCTGCAAAAACATATGAAAGAGATTGTTGACACCTAATCATTAGGATTGGGTGAATATAATGTAAATAAATAAATAAGTAATATGAACAGTCATCGGGAGATGAAGTGAACAATCTCCCTCATGTATATAATAAATATCAACCTAAAGGAATAATATAAATCAAATTTTGTGGAGTTACTACTTGGCCTGACATGGTATCAAAGCAGACGCCATTTTTGGCTTTCCTCCGCTTTGTAACTCCCTATTCTGCCTATCTTCTACCTTGCATTCAAAACTTTGCTCCTCTACTCTCCATTCAAAAGCGTTGCCCATATAATATGCTAGCCATTTAAAAGTGCTACCCATATAAATGTTGTGGTGTCAGTGCCTGAAATTTTCTCTCAAGCCTACCTGTATGCTTGTCTGCTACGTTGCTTAATACCTGCACCATTGACTGCTACGCTGCTCGATACCTGCCTTCAACCATTGACTGCACTCTTTGGCTCCCTGGACTTTTCATAATTGTCCTCCTTGTGCTCATTGTTGGCACGTTTTTTTGGGTGTAACGTCTCTCTGTTTTACAGAAGAAGAGCATTGAATCTCTATGATGAACACCCAGCTCCCACAAAGAAAACGCCCATCTCCACAAATTCACTCATTTCATACAATTAGCCTAAGGTTTTCTGCTCACAAACAAGGAATGAAACAAAAGAAGCCCCGCAATGTGCGACAAAAGAACGAAGGAGCTCGTCGTCATTAAGCACATTGAGAGCTAAGACGCATACCACGTTTTGCTCTTCACGAAAACTGTGAGAGAGTTTCGTGGTATGGTATGCATAATTCCTATCTATCAGAGTATCAAAGCGAAGCGTACATGAAGTGAAGTATAAAGTGTATATAAAAATGATAATGAATATGGTATCTACGGTATGAGGTTGATTTTCTTTTTTAATCTATGCTGGCATATGCGTTGAGGCCTGGAGTTTGAATTTTGAATGTTGTGTAATATGATTTATGTTGCCTGTTATAAGTCAATTTTTAAGTTAATACACAGTTCTTGTATTTACACTTGAATGTTGGTTAGTGTATTACATTGATTGTTGGTTGCTGGAGAAGTGTAGTTTCTTGAATGCGTTGTACAATTTTTTTTTTTTGTATTGAAGCTGCTCCACAATATATCTAGGCTAAATTATATTAGGCGGAAGTTTTTTTATTACAGAATGCATTCAATCATATCCATGGTGGGAATAGTTCTCACTGGCAAGGAGAACTATGCTGAATGGTCCCGGATGATAAAACACACCCTCATTTTCAATGATTTGTGGAAAGGAGTGTGCATTGGAGACGGAGACAAAGAGCTAGAACAGTCTAACTTAGACAAAGAGCTCGCCATTTAGGAAAATAAGAACAACAAAGCTTATGCATTAATCGCAGCATCTGTAAATGAAGAGGTGAGTTGCCACATTTTGCCATTTTCAACTGCTTTTGAAGCCTTTCAAAAGCTGAAAGAACTTTATGACTCACATTTTTCACTTGAAGTTATTCAACTCATGATTAAACTCTTCACTCTTGAACTGCAAAATAATGATCCTCTTGCTCTTGCATCTGAAGTAAAGTTTATAATTCATGATATCAAATCCACTAAGGTTGAATTAGATATTCCTCTTATCGCTTTTCTCAAGGCACTTTATCCTACTTACTCCAATTATCTTGAGTCATTGCAAGGCAAATGGAAATCTCAAAGATATCACCTTTGACTCTCTTGTGAAAATGTTTGCTGAAAGAGAGAAGCTTTTGGAAAGAAGACAGCCCCTAAATCTTCTGAAGAGGCTGTGTGCCTTGCTCATAAAGAAAATCATCCTACTCAAGATTCCTCAAGAGGAAGAGGTGGTCGAAGAGGAAGAGGAATATATTTCAGAGGCGGGGGGGGGGGGGGGGGGGCAGACACTCTCAAGGAGAAAAGGTAGATTTTCATTGCATATGCTGCAAAAGAAATGGATCACATGATGCCTCTACATGCAAGTTACCATGGTGTTAGGTTCCTATACCAATAGGTGTCATTTTTCATGATTGACTGTGGAAATGCCAAATATGATCATCCTTTCCGTGCTGCAAAGGTTCCATATTATCAACAATCAAGATTCAGATAAAAAGAAAAGAAAACAATTCCAAGGGAAGAACAGGAAAATGGCTTGATGACACATGCAAACAAGGAAGTGCAATTACTGATTTTCTTACAGGTGATGAATAGCCAGACAGTGCAATCCTGGCTAGCTCATGTTTAAATTTCTTGTCTTAGAATAGAGAATAAGATTTGCTCAAACAGTTCAAGCTTGGGAGATCACTAGATTAAATAGAGAAATAAAGGGCCCAACTGCTCAATCTGAGCCCTTGGTTGAAATAAGGATAGTTTTAGATAGGAGGGTAGTCAAAAGAAAAGAAAGAAAAGCAGGGTTTGCTAGTCTAAATGCACCCAATCAAAAGGAAGAAAAAATGTTAGGTGTATTAGGCTGAGTAGGTAGTCTGAGGTTGCAGAAGCAAGTTTGTGATCAGTTTTTGTCTTGTCAAGAAAAACCCATCTCATCAATAACACAAGTACCATGGCAGTTGTATGGTGGTACAACAGTGGAAGCATGACTAACTTCCCCTTTCATTCCCCCAGAAATCATTCACTAACATCCCCCAAGGACCTTGGGATCTGCCTAATAGTCCTATTTCACTTCATTCTAGGAGAAGTGCTAAGTCAAACTCTGAGTTTACTTAAGGAAAAGAAGCCACATTTTTTGTGTAAAAATCATCATTCCATACTCTTTTCATTTTCTTATGTCTAAGTTTTCACTTTACAAACTTAGCATCTACCCATGCAGTTTCAATCCATAAAGTCATATTAACATTTAACTTTATTATTTTAGCTCCCTTAAAGTATTTCCCCATCCCTATCATACAAAAATTATATAAAAAACCCAAAAAATCTAAATATCCCCACCCCTTGGCACTATAGCCATACAATCCAAAGTTAGGGGAATACTAGGTCCATTTGGGGGCCTTGGTATTAACCCTTCCACGTCCAAAATACTTAGGATTAATCTAACAACTGGTTAGACTAATAACTATGTTGACCCCCCCGATATGCAAACCATGCCATATTAACCCCGCGCATACATTTTATACGGGTTTCGTTTAATATTTGATTAAATGAATAACCTTAACCCTTCTGCGAACATAAAACCCATAAACCAAAGTTTAAAACCCACCCTAAACCTTAGAAAAATTAAGGTTTATCATGTGCGCTCCTCTGCTAAAACCTGATCACATCGCCCTCCCGTCCACCGTCGGATCGCCCCCCGCAGATCCGACGGTCCTAATCCATATCGGACGCGCCCCAACGACGGTACGTTAGTACTCGATGGTCGACGGTTTCACCGTCGTACACAGGGACACCTGTCGCCCTCTGATTACATCGGGCCGCCTCTGACAGATACCACCCCCGTACCAAAGGCGGTCCGATGGAAACCAATTACCACTATGTCCATCTGCCTACGTCACCGCATGACGTTGCATCCACGTCTCCCGCCACTGCCCTGCACCTGCGCCACATCATCTGCTCACATCACCACCGCGCCACCATGTCATGTGCCACATCATCCCCCGTACCCACTACGCGACAAAAAAAAATGTCATGATGACATCATCATTAAAAAGCGCCAAAAGCGCTAAAATGTCCAAAATTTGTTAAAAATTCGTGAAAATGCCTATTTTCGTTTATTTCTATTTGCTGCACCTGCGAAGAACGTGCATGCGATTTTACGTCCAACCCGCCTCCAGAAGCTGCACAGTCCACCAACCTGCAAATTTGCTCCGTAGCTCGACTCCACAGCACGAGGCACCCCTGCTACCTATCCTTTGCGCCATAAAAACAGGTATTTAACCACAGTTGACCCATAAATCCTGTTTTTTAGAAATTTCGCCATTAAAATTGACTGAGGAGCTCAAATTCAAACTAAAAGGCACTCCATCCCCTGAAATTCCACTTGTAAATTCACTAGCTGACCCCTTGTTCAAAAGCAACCCGACAAACTTGCCCTTCTTTGCAAAATTCTACCATTAAAACACATTTCAAGGTTGTTTTCGCCGGAAGAATCTGCAAACTGCCCATGCATCCACTCCCTTTGTCAAAATCCCCTGCAAAATATTCGCTTGTTTGGTTAAAAGTCAATCCCATTCCCCCTGCAGCTTACTCACAGAGCTTGCAATCCAGCAAATTTATGTAAAAGACCCTGCCAGACCCTGTAACAATTGGTCTAAAAACCATAAATTTTATACACTAAGGTCAGTTTGAGATACAACTCAGTTTCCATAATCCTGACAAAGCCTCAAAGCCAGAGTCCTATTACCTGTTGTTGCATACACCTATATTACAATCACTACACAAACAGTTGAAAGATGGAGGCTCCAGTGGCTCTCAACATTGCTCCTTTGAATGCTCCACACACGGATTTAGAGTGGTTACCTTTGGCAGACATGGACTTCCAGATCAAGGATATGATGGGCCTCGAGTCTCACCTTAAAACTGTGTGTCACTTCAGAAACAATCACAGAAATAACACTGATATCCTGGGAATCTGGCAATCTAGTATGCCCATCTACTACCTCCCATCAGTCAATGTGCTGCCTGACTTCATTCATCTGTGTCATGCAAACTATGACCCCACACAGAGAGCAATCCTCACTCCAGATGGGTCAGTGCTGTTCTACATCACTCCTCAATCCATAAATGAAATGCTGAACTTTGAGCCACCACAGCCTCTGGTTCCTCTTACAATGAAGCTCTTGCTTGATAAGGGTGCAAAGCTCTCTAGTTCAGAAATATCAAGGGTAGGTCAGCTGTTCATGCAGCCACAGTGCCAGGTCAATCATCCTCCACCCTATCATCAAGCCTCATTCAATGAAATAGGCAGGCTCTTGGTAGATATGATTTCCTACATTCTAGGATGCAAAACAGGAGAATTTGTGGATGAAACTATGTTTCTGCTATTAACCATGTTCACTCCAGGACAACCCCCTGCTGTCATGTATGATTATGCTACCTTCATAGAAAACAGAATACATGAGCAATTCATAATGATGGAGAGAGAAAGAGTGTTTAAGTATACCTCCTACATTTACCATCTGCTGCTGTACTATCACCCTGATAGTTACAAAGTTCCTCTCAAGAGACTAGACTCAAAAGGAGAGAGAAGATTTGTTATCTTCTAGACCTCAGTTTTCCATGAAGTCCACCTCTCTCCCTACACATATTGTGAGTTTGTGGACATGTTCATCTACCTAGCCACTTGCCTATTGATGACGACTCCTCCTGGCAAGCTCACTGCTGAAATGCAAAGAATCCTACATCTGTCAAAGGGCTACAACATCGGTGATTGGTACTTTTACCAAAACCACACAGTGATCAGAATTTATGGTTGTGAGTTGCCTCCCTGTAAGCTACCAAGATATGTCCCCATGAGACTTTTTTCCTTGGAATATTTCAGGCTATTCAGTAGTGCTGATTTGACTCATTTCCATGGGAAAAACAAGAAAGCACAGCTTAAAATCAGACATCAATTGGGTCCTTTTGTTTTCAATAAAAGGGAAGAAGCCTGGAAGAATGCAAACAATATGCTAAGCGAAGAGCTTATGCTGAAACAAAGCTTCTTTTGGGCACCATATGACCCTGAACATTTCATAAGCCTTAGAAGAATCAAACACAGGCTTTCAGGATATGTGCACCAGCCAATCCCCCACATTGAACAATATGCTAATCGACAAGAATGGCTAGAGGGCACATTACATGATGAAGAGCTTACTGATGAAGAAAGATTAGAAAAAGATATGAAAGAACATGAGAAAAGAATTGACCTGGAATATTTTGCACAGGTCACCTTCACACAGCCTCAACATATTGGAGCAAGCACATCAGCTGCTACACCTCCACAACAGCAGGCTAAAGAAGCCATTTCACCTACAGGGAAAGGAAAAGAAATTGAGCATTCAGAACAGCAGAGTACAATGGCAGAACAACCATCCATAAGTCAAGAAAAGGGTCAAGAACAAGGCCCTTCAACCCAAATGAAGGCACTTGAAGTCCCTATGCTGCAAACCTCTCACAGTGAAGAAAGAGCTAAAAAGAGGGACAGACCTGAAGATGCCTCCATAGGGACACCTACAGACCAGCAAGGGGAAAAGAGACAGAGACTAAACCCCTATTCTGAGGAGGAATTTACTAAAGAAACCAAAGGCAATATCAGGGGTGAGGGAACTTCTGAATAGCAGATCCCTCTTGTTTTGGAAACATCAGCTAGCTCCTTTCAGCAGGAGCAAGAGAGACAACCAGGTGGGGAGGTTTCATCCTCCAAGCAGCAGACCCAGCAAGGCTCGAATATCAAATGAGCATTCACTGAGATCAAAGCTAGAAATGAGCCAATAAGGTTTCAACTTTACAATCAATTGATGAGAATGGCACCTACAAATCAACAAAGGCTGATGGCAGCCTATGACATGCAAGCAGGGAAGATGACTCTTAGTCACTTCAAACCCACTATGCAGCAGCCACAGTCAGTTGCAGACTATATTAGAACCAATCTGGAGGTCCTTACCAAAGACATCCACCCAATAGACCAGATTGAGTTGCATAAACAGGCTGGAGAAATGGTATACTCCACCCTAGCAGATAAGGCTCTAATGGCCCATAGATCGCAAAACTCTTTGTATAATACTTCTGCCCAACTAGAGCTAGAGAAAGCCTCCTCATTGGCCAAGGATAACAGGATAAAATCCTTGGAAGAGATAATTATAGAGTTGGGACATGATCCCAAGGATCCCAAAGGCGCACAGGCCTTAATCAGGAAAAAGGAGGAAGACATAGCAGCCCTGAGAAGACAATTGAATCTGCCAGCTACCATACATCCTCAAACTCTAGAGGTGGCACAACAACAGGAAGTAGAGGATGTGGTCAGCCTACTTATGAGGATGAACCAAAGGCTGTTGGACATAGAAAAAGAATTAGAAGAGGCTCAACAAGGGAAACAGCCAGAGTTGGCCCCTCAACCATCCCAAACAGCTCCAATAATCACAGCTCCTCCTCCAACAGTCACTACAGAAGCACCTCCCATGGATCCAGCTTCAGCAACAGGTGCCTCAACTTCAACAGCAACTACAGCAGCAGGTGCCTCAACTTCAACAGCAGCTACAACAGTTGCATTGCAAGAGGCCAGTATAAGCATGGAGGAAATGATGAAAGAAATAAAGGCCTTAGAGACCCAGATGGAAGAGCTCAAGGAGACTAAGGAAAAACTAGCCAATATTGAAGCTAGTTATGAAAAATCAAAGATGACTGTTGCCGAGAAGACCGGGGAAGTAAAGGCCCTAGAGAACAAAATAAAGGCCTTGGAGAAGGACCTCACTCTCCAAAGAACCCTGACTGAAATAAAGACAATTTTGTGGGATAAGATTGGCAAAGCTATTGCTGATCAATGGATAGCTATACAAACCATTTTTGATCAGATAGAATTGATAGGAGTGGCTCAGTATGAGACCCAAAAGGCCAGGGTATTATTAGCCAATAAACCTGAGTAGGCCAACCAGATGATCCATTTTTTGAATACTCATACCGGTGAACAGCTAGCATCCTTGGACATTCATAACAGAACATAAACTATTTTAAGAGTTAAAAAGGTGCTAACTATGAGAAATTTTGTGCAGACAATAGAAAGAAAATTCCAGGAAATGCAGGAAGATATAGAAGCCTTCAGATATAAATTGACAATGTTACAAAGCAAAGGTCTACCTAGCCTAGTCACTAGTAGTGGGAAGCTGTTGAAACAAGAATAGTATGCTCATAGGCCTTTGTACAAAATCAGATTACAGCTTCATCAAGCAGCATAGAAGAAACAGTCCCTCCCACAGGGCAAAGTTTATATGATAAACTGGAAGATTTGTTTTTTATTGAGCATGAGGTAGCACATCTTTTTCAAGTCTGGCCCAATTATTACAGGTACACTGAAGGCGATGAGATATTGCTTAAATTAAGAAAACATTAGTTACCAACAGATCAGTGGTGGAAGAGCATGCTTGAAATCCTGCCAAAATAAAGTTGAGTTCTCCCTTTTTGAAAAATATTCACATTTCATCTAAAAGGAAATATCAGGGAAAATCAAATTGGCTGAGGAGAAAATTCGCGCCAAAGGATAAAGCAGGCTCAAACACAGGTGGCAAAGGACAGCACAACAACGACATCACATCAAGAAAGTGCTCATCAACCGACTATCAGAGTCAAAGGGTCAACAGCAAACAGGACACCTACAGCAGCTAGTAAAGCACATTTATTTCCTCAGTTATTGTTGCGCAGTTTTTTCCACATTAGTTATGGCTCCTGCCAAAGTAGATGGATAAATTTATGTCTAGATATTTCCCTATTGGATATTTTGTAAACTTCTATAAATACTTGCAAAAGAGATGTACTATTGTTGGCTGGTGAATATCATTCTAGACCTGCGTTGTATGTTTGCTGAGAACTCTTCAGGAATAAAATTTGCTGGAATGCTTTGTTGGTGAACTTACTGGTTGTGGAATCGATGGCAAAAGGATATATTGCAGAATTCTCGTGTTAATACATGGATCAATAAGTCTTCTTTACTCTTATGTTACTGTATTTGTGTCTCATTTATCATCCACATATCATGCTCTAAGTTATAGGAAAGAAGGATAACCCAAAATTTACTTTGATGTACTCTGTGTTCAATTCCTGTAATTTTTTATGTTTTCCACAAGACTAGCATAGGCAAGAATTCTTGATTGCTATTGTCTCCCTGGTTCTTTCACTCTAAATATCATCAAGGAATTCTTAACTGCTCCCTGATAATGTTTATACAATTTCCCTCTGTTAACATAATGAAAGATTCTTGATTGCCTTTCATATCTTGACTTCATTTCATCTTATTTCAGCTTCAAAGTTGTTCTGTGTTTAATTATCTTGCTCTGTAGTTATCTTATTGCTAAAGAAACCCTCCCAGAGGTTCATTTCCATTAAACTCCATCAACCCAATGGTCTGAACTTCCCTCAACTTACTGCCTTGTTCTACTGAATGTCATCTTCCAAACACCAAACAAAACTTGTACCTAATAACTAGCTTGACATATAATCAAACAAATCTAAATCACAAAGAGAGAGCCCTCTCTGGTTGCAGATTGGCTAGGATCTGTAGCTGAAAGATTGGTTAGTGGTTACCTCTGTCGTATTCCCTCCTGGAGCCAGGGAACAACCTGAGTGATAACATCATTGGCGACTCCACTGGGGACTCTGAATCAAGAAGAGGTTTGTTTCCCTGCCTTAAACAAATTCAAGCAAAAATACTAAAAAGAGATCTAGAAGCTAGCTCCAAAAAAGAAAACTCGTTACACCAGATCCAATCCAGATCCTGATCCCCCAGCTATCTTTGAAAATCCTAACCTAATCCCAAAAACCCTTAGGAGACAAGAAAGCTTACAAACTGCTGATTCAGACTTTGATATACTTCATCAAAACCTTACACAATCTGAACTTTATCCTGGAAGAGTCACTGTTCCCTCTGTCAACACTTCAGCTTCTCCAAGTTCTTCATCCACACCTCAAAGCATACTTTCCACTCCCCCATCCACTAGCCATATTTCCACTCCTGTCCCTCTTGTTCCAGCCCTCTTATTTCTTCTTGTTGTCCCATTTGTCCCTGTAAATATGGCCAACCGTTATGCCCCTTTGCAGTTGCCTGCCAATCTTGGGGCTATGCCCTAGGATTATCAAAGCAAGATCACCTATTTTGATGGTGCTAGTTCCTATACAGCTCAACAACACACCAAGAAGATGCAAGATTATTTTGAGAATTATGAAATTGATGATGATGATGTGAGAATGAAAATCTTTGTCCAAAGCCTAACTGGTGATGTGAGGACCTGGTTTAGGACACTTGCTGCAAACTCTATAGCAAACCCTGAGGCCCTATATCAAGTTTTTTTAAATAGATCGGAAAAGAAAAAAGACCCTTTACACATCTTAACTGAATATGACAATCTAAAGAGGGGTCCACAAGAAACCGTTCAAGACTATTGTGCAAGGTTCAATAATGTCTATAGTGCCATTCCTCAGAACCTCAGACCTCCTCCTGACTTAGACTTGATCAAATTCCCTGATGGATTTGATTCAAACATGGCATATCAGTTGAGGGAAAGAGCCCCATTAATTCTAGAAGACATGCAGGATGTGGCTGTTAGTGTAGAAGCAAACCTAATTGCCAAATGAAACCGGACCAGAACTGAAAGAAGAACAACATTCAAAGAAGAACCTTCAGCATTTGAGAAAAAATTAGATGCAATCATTAAAGGCATCGAAAGATTAGGAGATAGAGTGGAGACTATTGAAAGAAAGTCATCATGGGAAGGGCAACCAAGTAATTCAACAAGAATCCCAAACTTTAGAAAGAATCAAAACCCTACTGCTGGAAGAGTTGATCCTTATCAGAATATCAGACCTCCATTTCAAGAGAATTATGCAAAAGCCTCAACCTCAAATGAACCTGCAGAGGACACACAAATTAATCTAATGGGTTTAAATGGTGATCAACAAATTTTCCTAACACAGGAGGATCAGGAAGCCCATAATTTAAATCAATTTCAAACTAAGTCTGGAGAATCATTTGATTTTAAAGAAGGGTATGATGCAGCAGTCTACGAGGTTCATAAACAATATAAATTGAGAAGTAGGACAATAAATGTACCTGAACCTACAAAACTGAAAGATGTAAAACAGCCCAAGAAAGCTAAAGAGGCTTCTCTGCTCACAGAATTCACAGCTGAGACGAACCTAGACACAAAGGAGCCCATCATAGAAGAAATTTCAGGCCTAGAACCATCAAACACTTACCCATCTTCCTCTTCTTTTCCAAAAGAAGCAGTAAGTAGAGCAGAGGCAGTTACCTACAGCAATCATGACAAAGAAAAGAATTTGGAAAACACAACAGAAAAGGAAAAATCTGCTGTCCACAATGCAAGAATGCAAGTGGAAAAACCTTTCAACTTAGAAACAGAGATAGGGAAGATAAAAATAGCCATGCCATTGTCAAAACTGGCCAAACATGAAGTCTACAGGGAACAAATTAACATATCACTTCAAATATCTGAAACTAGGGATGCATTCAATGTCCTAGATGATCAACCAGAACTGTTTTTTGGTCCTGAAGGCAATGGCAAGACAGTGGATGGTGGAGTTCCTCCATTCTATGTGAGCTTAAACATTCATGAAAAAGTGTTACATAATGCAATGTTTGATTCAGGGGCTTCCCATAACCTAATGCCTAAGTTAGTAATGGAAAAGCTAGACCTAGATATCACAAGGCCATACAAGGATTTGTTCTCATTTGATTCCAGCCAGGTCAGGTGTCTAGGCCTAATCAAAGATCTTTGTGTATCCTTAGTCCAATATCCAGCCAAAACAATCTTGATGGATGTGGTGGTAGCTGATATACCACCTAAATACAGTATGCTATTATCTAGATCTTGGGGTGCAAAACTTCAAGTATCTTTGCAACTAGATATGTCATATGCCACCATTTCAGTATTTGGCCATCCAAAGAGATTGTACCAGGAAACACTGATGAAATATGTGGTTAGCAGTCAAGAGAAGCCCCAAAACTTCCCCATCTATTCCATACACTCTGACATGGATTCATTTATCTTATACAATGCTGACATGTGCTCCAAAGCGGAGGTCAAACTCTTAGAAACAACCCCAACAATGAACATGAACGAACAATCTAGTGACCAACACCAAAAAATTGTTGATATGATTGAAGTAACAAGTGAAACTGACATATCAAACCAGCTACAAAGTTTGAACTCATTGCCCACTAAACAAGTCCCCATAACTGCTGAGACAAGTGTTGATTAGGAAATTTTGTGGTACTTGGAGTTTGATGGATCAGTAAACAAATTGGGAGCAGGGGCAGGGGTTTGGATACACAACATACAAAATTACCATGCTCAGGGTCATGCATATAGGCTAAACTTCAAATGCACAAACAATATGGCCGAATATGAAGCCCTTTTGCTGGGGCTCAAACTAATTAGAAGTCTAGGGGTCACCAAGATTTCAATTCTAGGAGACTCATATTTGATAATACAACAGATAAAGGGAAACTTTGTCACAAATGATCCTAGACTAAGGGCTTATAGAGGTGCAGCTATGAAAATACTAAACACCTTCTTGGAATCACAACTCACTAAAATTCCAAGGACACACAACCTACATGCACATAGTTTGGCAACCTTTGCCAGCACTTATAAACTGCCTTTTGAGCCCAATCACCACTTCACTGCTGAGATCAAACACAGACCTACTGTCCCAGACAATGTGAAAAATTGGCAAGTGTTTGAGAATGACACCCAAATCAATAACTTCCTCACTTTAGAAGAAGAATTTTCAAGCATCAACATAGACACAAGCACTATTGATGATCAACAACAAATTGACAAAGTTGAGCCAAACATCTCAGCTAAAGTAGCAAATTTGATTTTGAATCCAACAACTTTTAATCACAGAAAGCTGCAAGAACTCAAACAAATGAACTTTGATGAAATGATTGAGGAAGAAACCGAAGTAATTGAGCTGAAGGACAATGTCC
>APFE030369232.1:285469-322895 GCA_000404065.3 Pinus taeda
TAATTGAGCTGAAGGACAATGTCCTACCCATAGGCCTAACTCCCTTAGAAGATATATTTGATTCAAATGACATTCCAAGAAAACCAAAAATGCAACCACTAAATGCAGAAATTGAGGACTGCAATATTGGAACTACAGAAAATCCCAAAATGGTAAAATTGCCCAAAACTTTTCCTCCTGATAAAAAACTGAGATACATTGAGTTGTTTAAAGAGTTCAAAGATGTCTTTGCATGGAGCTATGAAGATCTCAAGTCCTATGACACATCTGTTATCCAACATACAATACCCTTGAAAGAAAACCATAAACCTTTTAAACAAAAGCTGAGGAGGATTAATCCAGTCCTCCTTCCCCTTATTGAAAAAGAAGTCATAAGAATGTATCAAGCTGGAATAATTGCACCTATTAGATTTTCTGAATGGATTTCAAATCTAGTGCCCACTAGAAAGAAAACTGGAGAGATAAGGCTTTGTGTTGATCTGAGAAATTTGAATAAAGTCTCTCTCAAAGACCACTACCCCTTACCCAAAATGGATCACATTTTACAAAGGGTAGTGGGGGCTTCTAGGATCTCATTGTTAGATGGCTTTTCAGGATTTAATCAGATTTTAGTTCACCCAGATGATCAGGACAAAACTTCCTTTACAACACCCTGGGGAACCTTTAAATATGTCAAAATACCTTTTGGACTCAAGAATGCAGGAGCCACATTTCAGAGGGCAATGGACATAGCTTTTGCTAAAGAGATCCATGACTTTTTAGTATTATACCTTGATGATCTTACTGCTTTTTCAAAATCAGACCAAGAACATTTAGATCATTTAAGGTAAGTGTTCCTAATTTGCAGAAAATATGGCATATCATTGAACCCAAAGAAATCATTATTTGGCTTGGAAGAAGGCAAACTCCTAGGCCACATAATTTCCAAAGATGGAATAAGAATAGATCTAGACAGAATACAGGCCATCCTTCAACTCCCTCACCCAAGAAACATCAAAGAATTACAAGCCTTTCTAGGGAAAATCAATTTCCTAAGAAGATTCATTCCTAATCTGGCCGAACTGATTAGATTGTTGAATAATATGCTGAAGAAAGATTCTAAAGTCAAATGGACAATAGAAGCTAAGCAAGCCTTTGAAGAAATCAAAATAGCTTTGACAAGAACACCTGTTCTTACAAGTCCCAGGTTTGATAAAGATTTCATAATATTTTCCTTTGCATCTGAGCATACTATTGTTGTTGTCTTATTGCAAAAAGATGACCTAGGATGTGAAAAACCTATTGCTTTCTTCAGCAAGGCACTTAGAGATGCCCCACTCAAATACCAAATCATGGAGAAGCAGGCATATGCTCTTGTGAAGGCCATAAAGGATTTTAGAATTTATATCTTGTACTCTCACATAATTTCCTATGTTCCAAATGCTGTGGTCAAAGATATTCTTACTCAAGAAGGAATTGAAGGTAAAAGGGGCAAATGGATAGCCAACATTCTAGAGTATGACATTGAAATCAAGCCTACAAAACTCATAAAAGGACAAGGGCTAGCCAAATTAATGACAGAAACCAACTTTCAAGCACTAGACATCAATGAACTGGATAACGAACAGGAGATGGTGACTCCACAGATCAATCAAGACTTTTTATAATCACCTTGGTACACTGATATATGTTTTGTATTGTTAAACCTGCAAGCTCCTCCAGGGTTATCCAGAACCAAAAAGAGATTCTTGAAAATGAAAGCTTCAAATTTTTGTATTATAGACAATGTTTTACTTTGGAAAAATTATGAAGGAGTTTTGCTCAATTGCTTAGTTCGGGATGAAACTGACAAAATACTCAAGGAGTTTCATGCAGGGGACTGTGGAGGACACCTATACTAGAAATCCACAGCTGACAAGATTCTAAGAGCTGGTTTTTATTGGCCCTCCCTTTTTACTGATGTGAGAAAATTTGTAGTTTCCTGCCATAAATGCCAGATCTTTGAAGGCAAGAGGAAGCTATTGCCCTTGCCCCTCAAACCTATTTCAACTGAAAGGCCTTTTCAACAATGGGGTTTAGATTTTATTGGAGAAATTCATCCCTCCTCTTCTGGACAACACAAGTGGATCTTAACTGCCACAGATTACTTTACCAAATGGATAGAAGCTATCCCTTGTAGGCAAGCCGATGACTCAATCATCATGCAATTCTTAGAAACCAATATCCTGTCTAGATTTGGATGTCCAGAAAAGATCATTACAAACAATGTTGTTGCCTTCAAGTCTAAAATAATGATCAGTTTTTGTCACAAATACCACATCACCTTAGGTCATTCCACAGCTTATTACCCTCAAGGTAATGGCCTAGCAGAGTCATCTAATAAAAGCCTGATCAACATCATCAGAAAAGTCTTGGAGGAGAACAAAAAGAACTGGCATAAAAAGTTAGTAAATGCATTATGGGCGGACAGATTGACCACAAAAAGATCTATTGGGACCAGCCCATATGAATTGGTTTATGGCATGGAGGTTGTGTTCCCCTCATCCTTGAGAATCCCTGTGATCAAATTGTTGCAAGAGTTACAAGCAGAACCCAATGCAATCCAAAGGAGAATAAATCAGACTATTCACTTGCAACAGACTAGAGAAGAAGTATATTAGAGAACTCAGATTCTGCAAGACAAACTCAAGAAAATTTTTGACAAAAGAACAAAAGCTGAAGACTTCTTCATAGGAGACAAAGTACTAAAGTGGGACTCCAGAAGGGAAGACAAAGGAAAACATGGCAAATTTGATTTCCTATGGAGAGGTCCTTTTGTCATTCAGGCTGTACAAGGAAACAACACCTATTTTTTGAAGAGTTTGGATGGCACAGAAGTTCAAGAAGGCCCAGTCAATGGGCGAATGCTCAAGCATTATTTTGATCCTCCTTGTTAAAACACAAGAAAAGAGTAGTTTGTACATAAAAGGTATTTTCTTTAGCAGTTCATTTCAGCAGTAGGTTAGGAGATATGATGCAGCAAATTTTGAGAAGGAAAGCCAACAGATATACCATCCTGAATGTTCATTTTTGAATTACTACTTTTCCAAAGCTCTCTATTGATTGTTGATGAAAAATCAATTATGATCAACCTCCAAAGACAGCTACACAAAGGTTCAGATCAACTTATAAGAAATCCATCCATGCCACAAAGGTCCAGTTGGTTAACTTGCAGCAGAAGGAAGTTTTATAAACACAGCAAGAAATAGGAATGAGGCCATCTGACCTGCTATTCTTGGCTTTTCTCTTGAAAAAGCCATCCCCAAGTGGAGCCACTGTTAGGTTCCTATACCAATAGGTGTCATTTTTCTTGATTGACTGTGGAAATGCTAAATATGATCATCGTTTCCATGCTGCAAAGGTTCCATATTATCAACAATCAAGATTCAGATAAAAAGAAAAGAAAGCAATTCCAAGGGAAGAACAGGAAAATGGCTTGATGACACATGCAAACAAGGAAGTGCAATCACTGATTTTCTTATAGGTGATGAATAGCCAGACAGTGCAATCCTGGCTAGCTCATTTTTAAATTTCTTGTCTTAGAATAGAGAATAAGATTTACTCAAACAATTCAAGCTTGGCAGATCACTAGATTAAATAGAGAAATACAGGGCCCAACTGCTCAATCTGAGCCCTTGGTTGAAATAAGGATAGTTTTAAATAGGAGGGCAGTCAAAAGAAAAGAAAGAAAAGTAGGGTTTGCTAGTCTAAATGCACCCAATCAAAAGGAAGAAAAAATGTTAGGTGTATTAGGCTGAGTAGGTAGTCTAAGGTTGCAGAAGCAAGTTTGTGATCACTTTTTGTCTTGTCAAGAAAAACCCATCTCATCAATAACACAAGTACCATGGCAGTTGTATGGTGGTACAACAGTGGAAGCATGACTAACTTCCCCTTTCATTCTCTCAGAAATCATTCACTAACATCCCCCAAGGACCTTGGGATCTGCCCAATAGTCCTATTTCACTTCATTCTAGGAGAAGTGCTAAGTCAAACTCTGAGTTTACTTAAGGAAAAGAAGCCACATTTTTTGTGTAAAAATCATCATTCCATACTCTTTTCATTTTCTTATGTCTAAGTTTTCACTTTACAAACTTAGCATCTATCCATGCAGTTTCAATCCATAAAGTCATATTAACATTTAAATTTATTAGTTTATCTCCCTAAAAGTATTTCCCCATCCCTATCATACAAAAATTATATAAAAAACCCAAAAAATCTAAATATCCCCACCCCTTGGCACTATAGCCATACAATCCAAAGTTAGGGGAATACTAGGTCCATTTGGGGCCTTGGTATTAACCCTTCCACGTCCAAAATACTTAGGATTAATCTAACAGATGGTTAGATTAATAACTATGTTGACCCCCCCCATATGCAAACCATACCATATTAACCCCGCACATACATTTTATATGGGTTTCGTTTAATATTTGATTAAACGAATAACCATAACCCTTTTGCGAACATAAAACCCATAACCCAAAGTTTAAAACCCATCCTAAACCTTAGAAAAATTAAGGTTTATCATGCGCGCTCCTCTACTAAAACCCGATCACATTGCCCTCCCGTCCACCGTCAGATCGCCCCCCGCAGATCCGACCGTCCTAATCCATATCGGACGCGCCCCAACGACGGTACGTTAGTACCCGATGGTCGACGATTTCACCGTCGTACACAGGGACACCTGTCGCCCTCTGATTGCATCGGGCCGCCTCTGACAGATACTGCCCCCATACCAAAGGCGGTCTGATGGAAACCGCTTACCACTCTGTCCATCCGCCTACGTCACCGCATGACGTTGTATCCACGTCTCCCGCCACTGCCTTGCACCTGCGCCACATCATCTGCTAATGTCACCACCCCTCCACCATGTCATGTGCCACGTCATCATACACGTTAGCTGCCACGGCATCCCCCGTACTCGCTACGCGACAAAAAAAACCGTCATGATGCCGTCATCATTAAAAAGCGCCAAAAGCGCTAAAATGTCCAAAATTCGTTAAAAAGTCGTGAAAACAACTATTTTCGTTTATTTCTATTTGTTGCGCCTGTGAAGAACATGCATGCGATTTTACGTCCAACCCGCCTCTAGAAGCTGCACAGTCCACCAACCTGCAAATTCGCTTCGTAGCTCGACTCCACAACTCGAGGCACCCCTGCTACCTATCCTCTGCGCCATAAAAACAGGTATTTACCCACAGTTGACCCATAAATCCTGTTTTTAGAAATTTCGCCATTAAAATTGACTGAGGAGCTCAAATTCAAACTAAAAGGCACTCCAGCCCCTGAAACTCCACCTGTAAATTCACTAGCTGACCCCTTGTTCAAAAGCAACCCGACAAACTTGCCCTTCTCTGCAAAATTCCGCCATTAAAACACATTTCAAGGTCGTTTTCGCCGGCAGAATCTGCAAACTACCCATGCATCCACTCCCTTTGTCAAAATCCCTTGCAAAATATTCGCTTGTTTGGTTAAAAGTCAATCCCATTCCCCCTGCAGCTTACTCACAGAGCTTCCAATCCAGCAAATTTATGTAAAAGACCCTGCCAGACCCTGTAACAATTGGTCTAAAAACCATAAATTTTATACACTGAGGTCACTTTGAGATAAAACTCAGTCTCCATAATCCTGACAAAGCCTCAGAGCTAGAGTCCTATTACTTGTTGTTGCATACACCTATATTACAATCACTACACAAACAGTTGAAAGATGGAGGCTCCAGTGGCTCTCAACATTACTCCTTTGAATGCTCCACACATGGATTTAGAGTGGTTACCTTTGGCAGACAGGGACTTCCAGATCAAGGATATGATGGGCCTCGAGTCTCACCTTAAAACTGTGTGTCACTTCAAAAACAATCATAGAAATAACACTGATATCCTGGGAATCTAGCAATCTAGTATGCCCATCTACTACCTCCCATCAGTCAATGTGCTGCCTGACTTCATTCATTTGTGTCATGCAAACTATGACCCCACACAGAGAGCAATCCTCACTCCAGATGGGTCAGTGCTGTTCTACATCACTCCTCAATCCATAAATGAAATGCTGAACTTTGAGCCACCACAGCCTCTGGTTCCTCTTACAATGAAGCTCTTGCTTGATAAGGGTGCAAAGCTCTCTAGTTCAGAAATATCAAGGGTAGGTCAGTTGTTCATGCAGCCACAGTGCCAGGTCAATCATCCTCCACCCTATCATCAAGCCTCATTCAATGAAACAGGCAGGCTCCTGGTAGATATGATTTCCTACATTCTAGGATGCAAAACAGGAGAATTTGTGGATGAAACTGTGTTTCTGCTATTAACCATGTTCACTTCAGGACAGCCCCCTACTGTCATGTATGACTATGCCACCTTCATAGCAAACAGAATACATGAGCAATTCATAATGATGGAGAGAGAAAGTGTTTAGGTATACCTCCTACATTTACCATCTCCTACTGTACTATCACCCTGATAGTTTCAAAGTTCCTCTCAAGAGACTAGACTCAAAAGGAGAGAGAAGATCTGTTATCTTCTAGACCTCAGTTTTCCATGAAGTCCACCTCTCTCCCTACACATATTGTGAGTTTGTGGACATGTTCATCTACCCAGCCTCTTACCTATTGATGACAACTCCTCCTGGCAGGCTCACTGCAGAAATGTAAAGAATCCTACATCTGTCAAAGGGCTACAACATCGGTGATTGGTAATTTTACCAAAACCACACAGTGATCAGAATTTATGGTTGTGAGTTGCCTCCCTATAAGCTGCCAAGATATGTCCCCATGAGACTTTTTGCCTTGGAATATTTCAAGCAATTCAGTAGTGCTGATTTGACTCATTTCCATGGGAAAAACAAGAAAGCACAGCTTAAAATCAGACATCAATTGGGTCCTTTTGTTTTCAATAAAAGGGAAGAAGCCTAGAAGGATGCAAACAATATGCTAAGTGAAGAGCTTATGCTAAAACAAAGCTTCTTTTGGGCACCATATGACCCTGAACATTTCATAAGCCTTAGAAGAATCAAACACAGGCTTTCAGGATATGTGCACCAGCCAATCCCCCACATTGAACAATATGTTAATCGACAAGAATGGGTAGAGGGCACATTAGATGACGAAGAGATTACTGAAGAAGAAAGATTAGAAAAAGATATGAAAGAACATGAGAAAAGAATTGACCTGGAATATTTTGCACAGGTCACCTTCACACAGCCTCAATATATTGGAGAAAGCACATCAGCTGCTACACCTCCACAACAGCAGGCTAAAGAAGCCATTTCACCTGTAGGGAAAGGCAAAGAAATTGAGCATTCAAAACAACAGAGTACAATGGTAGAACAACCATCCATAAGTCAAGAAAAGGGTCAAGAACAAGGCCCTTCAACCCAAATGAAGGCACCTGAAGTCCCTGTGCTGCAAACCTCTCACAATGAAGAAAGAGCTAAAAAGAGGGACAGACCTGAAGATGCCTCCATAGGGACACCTACAGACCAGCAAGGGGAAAAGAGACAGAGACTAAACCCCTATTCCGAGGAGGATATTACTGAAGAAACCACAGGCAATATCAAGGGTGAGGGAACTTTTGAACAACAGATCCCTCCTGTTTTGGAAACATCAGCCAGCTCCTTTCAGCAGGAGCAAGAGAGACAACCAGGTGGGGAGGTTTAATCCTCCAAGCAGCAGACCCAACAAGGCTCGGATATCAAACGAGCATTCACTGAGATCAAAGCTAGAAACGAGCCAATAAGGTTTCAACTTTACAATCAATTGATGAGAATGGCACCTACAAATCAACAAAGGCTAATGGCAGCCTATGACATGCAAGCAGGGAAGATGACTCTTAGTCACTTCAGACCCACTGTGCAGTAGCCACAGTCAGCTGCAGACTATATTAGAATCAATCTGGAGGTCCTTGCTAAAGACATCCACCCAATAGACCAGATTGAGTTGCATAAACAGGCTGGAGAAATGGTATACTCCACCCTAGCAGATAAGGCTCTAATGGCCCATAGATCGCAAAACTCTTCGTATAATACTTCTTCCCAACTAGAGCTGGAGAAAGCCTCCTCATTGGCCAAGGATAACATGATAAAATCCTTGGAAGAGATCATTATAGAGTTGGGACATGATCCCAAGGATCCCAAAGGTGCACAGGCCTTAATCAGGAAAAAGGAGGAAGACATAGCAGCACTGAGAAGACAATTGAAGCTGCCAGCTACCATACATCCTCAAACTACAGAGGTGGCAAAACAACAGGAAGTAGAGGATGTGGTCAGCCTACTTATGAGGATGAACCAAAGGTTGTTGGACACAGAAAAAGCATTAGAAGAGGATCAACAAGGGAAATAGCCAGAGTTGGCCCCTCAACCATCCCAAACAGCTCCAATAATCACAGCTCCTCCTCCAACAGTCACTACAGCAGCACCTCCCCTGGATCCAGCTTCAGCAGTAGGTGCCTCAACTTCAACAGCAGCTATAGCAGCTGTATTGCAAGAGGCTAGTATAAGCATGGAGGAAATGATGAAAGAAATAAAGGCCTTAGAGACCCAGATGGCAGAGCTCAAGGAGACTAAGGAAAAACTAGCCAAGATTGAGGCTAGTTATGACAAATCAAAGATGACTGTTGCAGAGAAGACCGGGAAAGTAAAGGCCCTAGAGAACAAAATAAAGGCCTTGGAGAAGGACCTCACTCTCCAAAGAACCCTGACTAAAATAAAGACAATTTTGTGGGATAAGATTGGCAAAGCTATTGCTGATCAGTGGATAGCTATACAAACCATTTTTTATCAGATAGAATTGATAGGAGTGGCTCAGTATGAGACCCAAAAGGCCAGGGTATTATTAGCCAATAAACCTGAGCATGCCAACCAAATGATCCGTTTTTTGAATACTCATACCGGTGAACAGCTAGCATCCTTGGACATTCATAGCAGAACAAAAACTATTTTAAGAGTTAAAAAGGTGCTAACTATGAGAAATTTTGTGCAGACAATAGAAAGAAAATGCCAGGAAATGCAGGCAAATATAGAAGCCTTCAGATATAAATTGACAATGTTACAAAGCAAAGGTCTACCTAGCCTAGTCACTAGTAGTGGGAAGCTGTTGAAATAAGAACAATATGCTCATAGGTTAAATACCTATGTACAAAATCAGATTACATCTTCATCAAGCAGCATAGAAGAAACGATCCCTCCCACAGGGCAAAGTTTATATGATAAACTGGAAGATTTGTTTTTTATTGAGCATGAGGTAGCACATCTTTTTCATGTCTGGCCCAATTATTACAGGTACACTGAAGCTGATGAGATATTGCTTAAATTAAGAAAACATCAGTTACCAACAGATCAGTGGTTGAAGAGCATGCTTGAAATCCTGCCAAAATAAAGTTGACTTCTCCCTTTTTGAAAAATATTCACATTTCATCTAAAAGGAAATGTCAGGGAAAATCAAATCGACTGAGGAGAAGATTCGCGCTAAAGGATAAAGCAGGCTCAAACACAGGTGGCAAAGGAAAACACAACAACGACAACACATCAGGAAAGTGCTCATCAACTGACTATCAGAGTCAAAGGGTCAACAGCAAACAGGACACCTATAGCAGCCAGTAAAGCACATTTATTTCCTCAGTTATTGCTGCGCAATTTTTTCCACATTAGTTATGGCTCCTGCCAAAGTAGATGGATAAATTTATGTCCAGATATTTCCCTATGGGATATTTTGTAAACTTCTATAAATACTTGCAAAAGAGATGTATTATTGTTAGCTGGTGAATATCATCTAGACCTGCGCTATATGTTTGCTGAGAACTCTTCAAGAATAAAATTTGCTGGAATGCTTTGTTGGTGAACTTATTGGTTGTGGAATCGATGGCAAAAGGATATATTGCAGAATTCTCATGTTAATACATGGATCAATAAGTCTTCTTTACTCTTATGTTACTGTATTTGTGTCTCATTTATCATCCAAATATCATGCTCTAAGTTACAGGAAAGAAGGATAACCCAGAATTTACTTTGATGTACTCTGTGTTCAATCCCTGTAATTTTTTATGTTTTCCACAGGACTAGCATAGGCAAGAATTCTTGATTGCTCTTGTCTCCCTGGTTCTTTCACTCTAAATATCATCAAGGAATTCTTAACTGCTCCCTGATAATGTTTATACAATTTCCCTCTGTTAACATAATGAAAGATTCTTGATTGCCTTTAATTTCTTGACTTCATTTCATCTTATTTCAGCTTCAAAGTTGTTCTGTGTTTAATTATCTTACTATGTAGTTATCTTATTGCTAAAGAAACCCTCCCAGAGGTTCATTTCCATTAAACTCCATCAACCCAATGGTCTGAACTTCCCTCAACTTACTGCCTTGTTCTACTGAATGTCATCTTCCAAACACCAAACAAAACTTGTACCTAATAACTAGCCTGACATATAATCAAACAAATCTAAATCACAAAGAGAGAGCCCTCTCTAGTTGTAGATTGGCTAGGATCTGCAGCTGAAAGATTGGTTAGTGGTTACCTCAGTCGTATTCCCTCCTGGAGCCAGGGAACAACCTAAGTGATAGCACATTGAACAAAATTGATCAACAAAGAAACCAACAGAAAGGTAAAATTGATGATACAGGCAAAGGTAAAGCACCTGAATCCGCTCACTATGTTGTGGCACAATGTAATATTGGAGTAAATGAAGATTTATTTAATACTTCACTTGCTTCTTGGAAAAATGATTGGTTACTTGATTCAGGAGCAACCTGCCACATGACTCATAGAAAATATTTTTTTGAAGAATTTACCGACAATGTTGATGGAGCAGTATACTTTGCAGACCAATCAAAAATCAAGCCATCAGGGCTTGGCACAATCAAGCTTCAATTGCCTAGTCTTCCAGACTTTCTTCTGCATCATTTTCTATATCTCCCACAGCTCAAGAGAAACTTGTTGTCCTTGGTCCACATCCACTAGCAAGGTCATTCCATTCATATGTTTGATGGCAAGCCTGAGGTAAGAAAAGCATCTGACCAGTCTCTTGTCATGAGGGGAATAGAAGAAGAAAGGCTTCTCAAGCTGCAAGGAAACCTCTGCTCGTGCACAACATTTCTCATACAATTCTCATCGTGAAGAAGGTACACTTCCATCAAGTTTATTATGGCATGATAGATTTGGACATTTGAACTATGATAGCCTCCGCTTATTGAAGAAAAATGGTGTTGTTGGTTTGCCTACAGTTCTTAGGAAACTTAAGCAATGTGATACTTGCATTCTAGGAAAGCATAGCAGATAGTCTTTTCATGATTCACATTCAAGAGCACATAGAAAAATTGAACTCATTCATTCAGATTTATGTGGTCCAATGCCTGTTCCTTATGCAAATGGAAATAAATATATGATGACATTTATTGATGACTACACCAGAATGTGTTGGGTTTATTTATTGAAGAACAAATCTGATGCTTTTCAAACATTCAAGAATTTTCATAAATGGATTGAAAATGATGCACAATCTCATATTGGGTCTATTTGCACTGATAATGGAAAAGAATACACATCAAATGAATTTGAAAACTATCTTCGCCAACATGGGATCAAACATCAAACAACTGTGCCTTATAATCCCCAACAGAATGGTGTAACTGAAAGAATGAATAGGACAATCTTAAATATGGTACGATCCATGCTCTTCTTCAAAAATGTAAAGATAATGTTTTGGGTTGATGTTGTTCTATGTGCTGCATATATAAGAATAGATGTCCATCTATGCTATAAGAAACAAGACTCCATATGAAATGTGGTATGGACATGTTCCTTCGGTAAAGCATATCAAGGTCTTTGGTTCCACCTGTTATGCTTTGATACCAAAGGAACATAGAAACAAACTTGGTGCTAGAAGTCGTAAGTGTATCTTCCTGGGGTATAAAACACCTCCAAAGCATACCGCCTCTATGATGAAGAAAATAAAAAGTTTGTTATATCTAGAGATGTAATTTTTCTTGAATCATCCAAATCTGACAATGTTGTTGAGCGGCAACTTGATCGCTTGGATGGATTCGCAAAAATGAAATCATTTCAAGAATTTGAAAATCAGATTCCACATCTTGAAGGGGGGATTCCTATACTAGATCAACATGTGGAATCGTCTTCTGAAGAAGATTCTCCCTTGTCTGAAACTCCAACAACGGATGATGCTTTAAGTGATGTAATTGATAGAATTGGGAGACTCAATCTTGATTCACTCCCAACTCAATCAGCAGAGCAGCCTGGACCATCTCAGAAAGGTCCCCCAAAGTGGCTGACAAAGACACTTGAAAGTGTTCATCCTGATGAAATTGGAAAAACAGGAACCAGAAATGAAAACCGACAAAATGGAGGTGATGTAGATGACTCTAATTCACCTGTTGATATGGATGTTTCTTATGATTGTGAATTGAACTTGTCTACAGATTTTGAACCAACTACTTCTCATGATGAATGGAAAGAAGCGATGCAAAAGGAGTATGATGCCCTCATAAAGAATGGCACTTGGAAGCTGGTTGATCCTGCATTAGAAACCAAACCAATTGACTGCAAGTGGGTCTACAAGAACAAGTATAAAGCTGATGGATCACTTGAAAAGCACAAAGCTAGGCTTGTGGCAAAAGGTTTTGCATAGAAAGAAGGGGTTTATTATGAGGAGACTTTTGTCCCCACATCAAAATGGGTTACCATTCGGACACTCTTTGCCCTAGTAGCTCAGAATGGTTGGAAAGTCCATCAAATGGATGTAAAAATTTCTTTCTTGAATAGAGATCTAAAAGAGAATGTTTCTATGTCCCAGCCTGAAGGATTTGTTGTGAAAGGACATGAACATAAAGTATGCAAACTTGTGAAGTCCTTGTATGGCCTCAAACAAGCACCACGAGCCTGGTATGAAAAACTAACTGAGCATCTTCTGAAACTCAACTTCAATCATTTTGATCTTGATGATGCAACTTTATGTGTCAAGAAAGTTGGCAAAACAGTTGTATATCTTGTGGTATATGTAGATGATATTTTAATGACAGGGAAAAATGAAAGCTATATTGCATCCATAAAGAAGGAATTGGGGAAAAGTTTTGAAATGAATGATTTGGGCTATGTTCATTACTATCTTGGTATTGAAGTAACCCAACATCCGAGGTCCATATTTCTTTCTCAAAAGAAGTACATGGGAGATCTGTTGAACAGGTTTGGCATGAAAAAATGAAATCCTCTTACTACTCCAATGGAACAAAACTTAAAGCTCACATCTATTGAAGGAAAAGAATTTGAGGATGCAACAAAGTATAGACAACTTGTAGGAAGTATCAACTACCTAACTACTACCAGACCAGAGATTTTTTTTGTTGTTGGAATCCTCTCCAGGTTTATGCAAAAGCCTTGTGAGGGACATTGGACTGTTGCAAAAAGAGTTCTAAGGTACTTGAAGGGAACTCAAGACTTTGGAATCAAGTATACACAGGTGGACGACTTCAGCTTGATTGGATACTCTGATTCAAAGTTTGATGGAGACAAAGAAACTGGGGTATCTACTTCAGGATATGCTACGAGTCTTGGATTAGGATTTGTCTCCTAGAGATTACACAAACAATCAGTTCCAGCAGATTCCACAACAGAAGCAAAATACGTGGCAGCAGTTGAAGCAACAAAAGAAGTTGTGTGGCTCAAGAAAATTCTTGAAGATTTGAAGGTAAAACAAGTACAATCAACTCCACTCATGATTGAAAATACCTCTGCAATAAAGTTGGCCAAGAACCCAAAGTCCCATGATCGAACGAAGCACATCAATACTAAATATCATCTGATTTGACATCATGTTGAGGCAAAAACAATCCATCTCCGTCATTGTTCCACTAATGAGCAAATTGCAGACATCTTCACCAAATATCTTGGAAGAGAAAAGCTTGAATGATTTAGAATGATGCTTGGACTCACCAACATCCCTTCAGATTAAGGGGGGGAATGTTGACACCTAATCATCAGGATTGGGTGAATATAATGTAAATAAATAATAAGTAATGTGAACAGTCATCGGGAGATGAAGTGAATAGTCTCTCCCTCATGTATATAATGAAGACCAACCTGAACGAATAAAATATACGAATCAATTTTGCTTTGAGGTGTTACTGCCTGGCTTGACAGCATGTAACATGTTGCATGAATAATTTCCTAGTAGGTCTTGGAATGCATGGTACATGTATGTGTGTATTTGGTTCATTTGTTGTCATTGGCATGGGCTTTTTTGGGTTTGACAATGGTTTCATTCTTGCCTTTCCATTTCCAGATAACCATGGTGTGATGGGATTCATTCTTGGTTGAGATTTAGATTGCCAGAAGGTTTTGGATTCGAGTGATGTGGTCTCAAGAAAATCCCAAGGGTTGTGGATGGTGATGGTTTTATTTTGGAAGCCCTCAACAAGTGGGTAGAGACAGGAAAGTTCCTCAGGGGATGGTGAAAGAATTCTAAGGCATCCAATCTTGTTTTGGTTTTGTGATCTTGGGAGTGATTTAGGTGAGATCACAGTAGTGTGAGGGTGGAGGTGGTTTTACCTTTGGATTCCCTTGGTTATTTATGGATTGTTTTATCCCATGAAATGTCACATTCATGCTTGGAATATGGCACGGGGGTGATTGGCTGAAAGAAATATTTGGTTAAACCCAGTATATGGTTAGGTGGTATGTGAAAGTCCTTGACTTGGTTGGATTTTTCATATGTTAATAAGAGATAAGTTCCTCTTGTAATTTATGAGTGAATGTGCTTGTTATGATGTGGATTTGATGGTTGTTATGTATTTTTACCCTCTTTAGCATGATTACATCTTCATCAGATGGTCCTAGATTTATGCATGTGTAGGTGAAGGACAAATACACTCGGGTTGGAAAAAGGAAACAAAAAGATAGGTGCTTGTTGCACACTAAACACAATCAGGCAAAGGCAATATTAAACACTGCTATTTTCGCAGATGCAAAAATCAAAGAGCAAGAGGTTAATGGAAGGTGAGGTCCTTTGTTTAAACTCTGAGCAAGTTTCGGGTGGTTTGTCGTTCATCGCGACTTGTCCAACCCTCGGAAGAATTACGGGTGGGGGGGACTGGAGCAACCTATATGTTGGTGCCACCCCCCAGAGGAGAAACTTCAACAAAGGAGATTTTGTAGATCGATAACTTGGATTAACTTTGGGGGGTTTTGGCTCAATCCCGATTCTTGCTTGTCCACTCGCTGGAGAAAGATGGGGACCACGCCCACCATTCCGTACACTGAGGTTTCATCAACGTCAGCAAGTGAGCACTACGATAAAAGGTAAAGGTATTCCCCTTCTGTTTTTCATCCAGTCGTCCCCCCGATTTCCTGCCTCCACATGTCACCTCATGAGCTCACCTGTTGTCACGTAGTCATTTTCTCCCACCTATAAAATTTGACCCGTTAGTTGTTTAAATTTAAAGTATATTTCCTGCTGGGTTGTATTATATTCTTTCCATGACTAGCCCCAGTAGTTAAATCGGGGGGGTGGAGGCCCCCCTGGGTGCAGCAGAGGTAGTAGCCCCTCCTGTTGGGGGGTTTGAGGGGGGCAGTAGCCCTCCTCTGCGGGGTCTGGGTTAGCGCCCCATGGAATTTTTTTTTGGACCCTATATTAGGTGGGCGGACCTACCTATGGTTTTGTGTATGGATTTCGCACATGGTTTTGGGCGCGATGGTTTTTGGTCCATGGTATTTTGTAGATATGGTTAAGGGAACTATGGTTATGTTCTAATCCAGGGTTAATGGATTGGCGTTTATGGACGCTTGAACATGTATATATATGTATTGTAACATTGAAAGGAACGTAATGAAAAATCAATTTGGTAGTCTTGGTTTTGGGATCCAGGGGAAAATATCTGTGTATATTTGTTTTATGTGTTATGCTATCCTCATTGTTTATTTTCTATTCTTAGAATTCATATGCAGGTAATTTCTATACGGGGTTAAAATTTTTAGTAGTCAATTCCTCTTTCCACTCCACTGGTCCACGATGTTGATTGCCTATCAGACAATCTAGAACTTCATCAACGTCATTCGTCCAAAATTCACCCGGTCAACCAAGTAACTCACATGCCTTCTATTTATAGTTTTTATCCTTATGCTCAAAATGAATAAGCTTGCACCTAAAACTCCTAAATTGTGAGAGGATAAACCCTCTTTGAACAATGGGCCTCTCACGAACATAGAATCTCAAATCTATGACTTGTTGTGTCCCTACCACTTGTCAAACGTCTGGTTTGACATGTATGACCTCCATTGCAAGGGAGAAGACCATTTAGGGTAGTGGGGTCAGGGTTGTATTACCAAATTGCACTATCTATCTATCATTTTTTGGAGTTTATTTCATGGCTTTCCACATCTTATGTTGAAGACAAAAATTTCTTCGTATCATCTACTTGAGTGAAGATCTTGGAGATAACTCCATAACTTATCCAAAAAGCTTTGGTGTACCCAAATTCTCCTGAATCTAAATTTTTTACTGAAATTACCTTGTTCTACAACTATAATGCTTTTCTATCTGGGGAACAACAATCTTCTTGTAGATGATTTTGGCTCCTGGCCATCAATCCTTGCCAATTGCTAACTCTTTTCTTGTACCTATATTCACAGAAGCATTGCAACGTATCCTCACGGTGATTGCCCAATTTTTTTGGGAAGACAATACTAATAATGTTACCAAAGCTTCCATAGGATTTATGATAGTGATGATGCATCCATGCCATGTTTTCGATATACCTTCATTCCTTGCTGAATACATTGAATTCTAATTGCACCATTTTCCTATCACTGCATTTGTGAGATACTACTCCATTATGTTTTATTTATTCTTATACACCCATGTGGATGAGTTTGAATACTTGGGCTGAAGTCTCATGGATTCCCACAAAGAAATAAAGTTTGTCTTTGACCAAGATGTTGATGTCAGGAAGAAACCCAACAATGAGGGTTTTTCCCAATTCATATCTACATATATGATTACAAAATACAAAATTATTCACGATGTCTCCCCCCAAGGATTATGCCCCCAAAAAAAAATCCTTCATCTCAACAAAGACACCAGGGTGGGTGATTGGTATTTATTTGAGGATTACACTAAAATTAGGGTTTATGGGTGTGAGCTTCCTCCTTACCGTTTACCTATCTTTATTCCCATGAGAATCTTTTCCCTAGAATTCATCAAGAAGAGCCCGCATGTGGATCAAATCCACTTTGTTCCTGCCAAGAAAGGCTATATGTTCAAATTAGGCAAGATAATAGGTCCTTTCATTTTAAATAGAAAACGAGCCCTTCATGCAGTTGATGATTTGTTGAATGAATTGGATTTTGAAATGGGAGACATTTGGCACTATGATCCCCATGGCATCATTTCAAAGAAAATGAAAAACATCAATACCTCAGCTTATGATCATGAGTATAGGCCTGAAGTTGAATGGAGGGATAAATTTGATTCCTGACCTATTAATATAAAGATGGAGATTGAAACTATGACTTCAAAGGATAAAACTCAGAAGAGAAATGTAGATGAGACTGAATACATGGAGATGGAAGAAGCTCACTCCAGTAAAAGGGCCAAAATCTAGGAAACAACTGATGAAGAGGTCGAGACCAGGTTGATTGAAACAAATTTGGACCAGCCAGACTTCTAGGTGACCTTAGAAGACCCACTTCAAGCTTCCGCCTCTTCATTACTCAGAGATGGCGCTTCTGAGTTCTGCTGGTAGCTCAACAACAACAAGATATAGTTGGGATGTAGGGAAGGTAATGGAAGAAAGTAACAAGAGGACCATAGAGGAGATGAAAGAACAACTAACATCACATTCGGTCCCTTACCAAACCAGAATTATGGCTACCATGGAACTTGAGAGAAATCAAATGAATTTTTTGTTACATCATCCCTCGACATAGTCGCTTTCATCAAGCTCATAGTTTAGGAATATAGATGTATCTTTGGACATGACTAGTGTCCCTCTTCCGGACAAAATAAAATTTCATGGATAGGTGGGAGAGATGCTTTACAACGAAGTAAGCTGAAATGATATGAAAATCAACAAAGTCGAGAAGCTACTGGAGAAGGCTGCCGCAAAAATAAAGCAATAAATAGTTAATTCCAGAACTCTGCATTTACAGAATGAGAGATTCAAAGAACTGACTGTCAAGATAGGAGTGAACCCAGAAGACAAAGTTGTGATAGGGACTCTTATCCAGAGTTCACAGGCTGAGATTCAAAACCTAAGACATTAGCTGAAGATGCCTGCTAATGAACATGTGCAGTAGGGAATTAGCCTAGGTAGAAGGAGAAAAATATATTCTAGCTAAGGATAAAATAGACATGAATAATGAGGTAGTATCCCTCAAGAAAAAGGTGGTGGAGCTCCAACAGAGAATACATTCTTATATTTGTGTAGTGCTGGTACCACAAAATCCACAAAATCCCATCGAGAAGCTCAGTAAGACCCTCATTGAGTTGCATCTCTTTGAAGGCGAACTCAAGAAGGTGCAGGGGAATTTGGATAATTCCAAGCATGCTCTCACACAAAAGGAAAAATGGTTGGAGACTGCAAAGACTAATGTTGAGCTAATTAGAAAAAATATGCAGACTGTAAACCAAGAGGTTATTGAGCTAAAAATTAAACTAAAAGGTAAAAGGCCACTCCTTCAAGCTAAAAAACTGATATGGGATGAAATAATAATAGAGATGAAGAATAACTAGGAGAATATAACCTTGATGGTAGAGCAGAAAATTGTAGTTAAGGGCTATGAGTTCTTTATCCTATCCGCCAAGGAGGAGGATGGAAGAAATGTTGAGACAACTACAAAATTCATCCAATATATTAATGAAAAGCCAACCAATGATTTGAGGACCATAGATATTATAGATTGGGTAACTACAATTTTGGAGGTCTCCAAGATTATCCATAAGGAAGCTGCTAGAGCCAAGGTTGAGGAATGTATGGAAAAAAGTGCTTAAAGTTGTAGCTATTTTTGACTTGGAGTTTGAGCATAGGGTTAGATCTGGATTGCACAGTTGTTGGGACTTGGTAGAAGGATTGATCCCATGGGAAAAATATAATCAAATGCTAGTAGAGACTAAGAGTAGAGTTGATTCCTCTCATGAGAATACCTCCTCTCTAAAGGGGAAGACTGTAGTGAACTATAACAAGAGGGATTTCCAATTACTATGGTTGGTGATGAACTTGTTTCACACCATGACAAATTGAGTAGGGCTTACCAGTTCATCAATTCTCCACGTCTCCAGATCATTGAGCCAGGATCTCTTCCACCAGAAGCATGTCAAGAACGATGCAGATATTTTGGTCGTGTTAATAATAACACTTTGTTATTTTTGTGTGTTTGTAAATATTCCATTTTAAGAATGAAATCAAGTCAATTAGGGTTTAGTTAGTACAATTGTGAAAGTAGCACGCTCGCACCATTTCGTTATGATGAATCATTAGAAGATCAAGAAGGAATATTTTGTAAAGGGTACTTGTTCATGAGGCCCTATAAAACTGTGGACAATGTAATTTTGAAGGGTTCAAAATTTTTGTTTCAAGGAGTGTTTTGTACTATGAATAGAAAAATAACTAAATATGTAGGCTCCATTGGTCGATTAATAAAGAAGTTATGGTGATTCTACTTTCAGGAAGTTGTAGTATGTAATATTTTCTCTGTTTATTTCATTATGTGTTTCTTTCTTCTCATATGAAATGTAATAATAGCCATTGGATTTGATATTTGAATCATGGATTCATCTGTGCCTAGTTCTGATTAAATATGCCTATGATAAATGAGATGTAATTTCCTTAATAAGCGCTCCATGTTCTTTGAAATTTATTTACATTATCTCACTCTTCCATTTTATCGCTGAAGTTTGATGCATGAGATTCTATGATAAGCCATGCACATTAAATTTATTTTCTGCATGATCTTCTTCCATACATGCTACAATGATCAAATGAGACTATGTGCTTATGTGATTTAGCCACCATAGCTTTGATATTAAGTCCTCTTTTATATTTTTTTGTTAATAAGTAATCCCACCCTTTGGAAGAGATATTTGGACCATTTATCAATTCATAATGTGTTTTGAATGTCTAATATTAATGGACAAATATTACAAACATTCTAATATGTCCTACGTACTGACCTCTCTCAACCCGTAGGTTGTTTCGAGGAACTAAAACATTATCATTGTTATTAAATTGGTTATATGTTGGTTATAAGCATGGTTTTATGACAAATTTTTGTCATGGATCTTATCATGTTTGTTTGGAAAATTAATGATTATTGGATGAATGACCTAATAGATGTCATGATAGTTATTGTGAGAGGAAATTATACCTTGTTGTTGATTCCCAGATAAGTTTCAATGCTTTTTGTTTAGATATGTATTCATGACCTGTATATTTCATGTTCACTATTTGTTTGACGGAATTGTTGTCATGGTTGGGTCAAGTCCTTATCTTTTTTTTTTGTTAAAGGCTTTGTGCTTGTGTCATTTATCATTTCTGAAAGTTCTATCAAGTTTTGGATAGAGGTTTGGATCCTAGCCCTAAAACAGTGGTGCAGATCTCTGGGTCGCATGCACAAAACTAGGTAATTTAGACTGTAGTCACTCGGAGGTAGGGTCATTCATGTGACTAGAGGCTTACAGTCACTAGATTTCCTTTTTATGCAAGCAACTGGGAGTCCATGTCACTAAAAATTCAAGTTGGCTCAGGGTTTGGGCATTGGAGTGGTGGATCAATTCCTAGGGTCCTGTAGCTCATGAGGAAGGTCAGTAAATTTTTTGTTAGTTGATTCTAGTTCCTTAACTATACTTAGGGAGTTGAGTCATGTCATAGTATCCCTCCACTCAAGTTCACCCTCACATGGTGATGAAAGTGGGTAACGTGGGAGGAGGTGTTACATCAAGTTGTTTCTATTTTGATTGACTTTGGATCTAACTATAGTTATAGTAGTTCTGACCTAGTGGATAAGTGTTGCTTGAATAAAGAAGTGCATGCAGAATCTTGGTTAGTGAAATTGGATATAGGTACCAAGAAAATAGTTCACCATTGGGTAAGATCTTGTGAACTTGAGTTGAACAGTATGTCTACATCAGCACATCTAAATGTGCTTCCGTTGGGTTCATACAATTATTGTGGATATGGATTGGTTGTACATTCATAGGACTAAGATGGATTTCTATGATAAGGATATTGATTTCTTGGATGATGACAAATAGAAGGGAAGCTTAGAGGGTAAGAATAAGCCTACATCAGTGAGAACAGTTACAACTATGTAGGCCAAGCACAGTAGCAGGAAAGGATGTGTATTGTTTGTAGTTCATATTTCCATTGATAATAGTAAGGATGTTGAGGATGTTAAAGTCTTGAAGAGGTAGATAGTTGTGCAGCGATTTCAGGATGTATTTCTAGTATAGATCTCATAGTTACCACCTCAGAGGGAAGTGGAATTTTCTATTGAGTTGATGTCAAGAGCAACACCAGCATCGAAGGCAGCGTACACGATGAACACTCCAGAGTTAGTGGAACTGAAGTTGTAGTTGAAGGAAATGCTTGACAAGGGATACATTAGGCCAAGTGTGCCACCTTGGGGTGCACTAGTATTGTTTGTGATGAAGAAGGATGGTAATCTCAGGTTATATATTAATTACAAGCAGTTGAACAAGGTGATGATTAAGAACAGGTACTCGTTGCCATGGATTGATAACTTGTTTGAATAGTTGAAGTTGTTCTCGAAGATTGATTTGAGATCAGGATATCATTAGGTATGCATCAAAGAGGAGGACATATACAAGTTTGATTTCCGGACTAGGTATGGGAATTATGAGTTTGTTGTGGTTCCTTTTGGTTTGACTAATGCTCCAACTTATTTGATGTGTTTGATGAATAATGTCTTGCATCCTTATATGGATAAGTTTGTGATAGTATTCATTGATGAGATATTGATATATTCTAAGAATGAGGAATAACATGCAGAGCATCTAGCAACAATGTTCACATTTCTAAGAGCATCAATTGTATGCCAAACTTAGTAAATGCGGTCTCTTTTGGACAAAGGTTCATTACTTGGGGCATATGGTTTCTAAAGAAGGTATAGTAGTGGACTTGAAAAATATCAGAGCTATCAGGGAGTGGGAAACTCCTAAGAATGTTTATGAGGTCATATCATTTATGGGACTAGAAGGTTATTCTAGGTGGTCCATAAGTAAGTTCTCAAAGATTGACTATCCTATTACATCCTTATAACGAAAAGGGAAGAAGTTTGAATGAACAGAGGAATGTGTAGCTAGTTTTGAGAAGTTGAAGCAGTTGCTTACAAATGCTCCAGTCTTGAATATTGTATATCTAAATAAAGAGTTTGTGGTATGTATGGATGCTTACAAGAGAGGACTTGGTGGAGTCCTAATGTAGGAATGTCAGATGGTATGCTATGACTCAAGGAAATTGAATGAGCAAGAGCAGAGCTACGTGATGCATGGTTTTGAGTTTGCAACCATCATTCATGCATTGAAGATGTGAAGACATTATCTTCTTGGAAGGAGGTTCATTTTGATGAGTAATTAAAGTGGATTGAGGTATTTATTTGACCAACCTAATATGAATGTCAAGCAAGCTTGTAGGTTGGCTATGCTAAGTGAGTTTGACTTCGAGATCATGTACATGAAAGATAAATATAACAAGGTTGCATATTCTCTTAGTAGAAGAGTATAGGTAAATCACATTCCAGCTATGAGTTCTTGTGGGACAAATTTACAAGATCAGATCTTGCAAGCAGGACAACACGATGACAAGCACTAGCAGCGTAAGCACAGGTTACAACAACAACGTATAAGTGAACATGATGTGGATTATCATCTCATGACACATGGTTTGGTCAGATTTAAGGATAGGATCAATGTGCCAGACAATAGTGAGCTTTCATGTCAAGCCGTATTCAGGTCACCCAGGATATCAGAAGACATTGACAATAGTTAAAAATTTCTACAATTGGCCGAACTTGAAGAAAGATGTGGTTGAGTATGTTGCGAGATGTTCGGACTTTTAGAAATTAAAAGTAGAGAGTAAGCAACATGGTGGTTTATTGCAACTGACTCTTATTCCAGAGTGGAAATGGGAGGTCATTTCCATGGAATTCATTATAGTTTTGTTGATGACATCTAGACAACATGATTCTATTATGGTTGTGGTTGACAGGTTAACTAAGGTAGATCACTTCATTCTAGCGAAGTCTATGAATTCAGATACTGAGGTAGCTTAGGTATTCATCAGAGAGATAGTGAGGTTACATGTTATTCCTATGAATATTGTGTTAGACAGAGATGCCAAGTTCACTTCCAGGTTTTGGAAGGAGTTTTTTGTAGGTTTGGGGACATATTTGGCCTTAAATGCAACTCATCATCCATAGACGTATGGACAAACAAAGAGGGTCAAAAATATTCTTGAGAACATGTTGAGGATGTACGCCATGCATCAACATCAGAAGTGGGAAGAGTATCTTCCATTGGTAGAGTTTGCTTACAAAAATGGGTATCAAGAGTCTTTGAAGATGAGTATATCTGAGGCATTTTATGGGTGAAGTTGTAATATTTCCATTTCTTGGAGTGACCCAATGAACAATGTATTGATTGGACCAGACATGTTGCCAGAGATGAAAGAAGAAATGTAGGTTATCAAGACGAATCTATTGGTAGCATATGATAGACATAAGAGTTATGTAGATTAACATAAGGTATTTAAGGAGTTTAAGGTTGGGGAGTATGTGTACTTGTGCATCAATCCCAAGAAGGTATCCTTGAGGATTGGATGATGTTCCAAATTGGCACCTCGATATTGTGAGTCTTTCAAGGTCCTTGAGAGGATTGGACAATGGCCTATCAACTTGCACTACCTCCAACAATGAAAATCCATGATGTTTTCCATGTGTCATTGCTTAAGAAGTATGTGAAATATGTTGATCATGTGATTGATTGGTTTGTATTGTTGGTGGAAATAGAAGGGGAATTCCATCTAAAACCTTAGTGCATTTTGTAGTGAAATATGTTCATGTTCTGGAATCGAGAAATTGAGCAAGTTAAAGTGAAATGGAAGCACTTTCGGCCTGATGAAGCTACATGGGAGATGGATGATCATATGCGGGATATGTATCCTTCTCTATTCACTGGTTGAGTGGATGTATTTTTATATATGTTTTGATGTTGTATTTTGGTTATGCTAGTTTATGCATATGTATGTAAATACCACATCGAGTTGTGTTATAAGTCTCCAATAAGTCGTATGGTGTTCATGTTATGATGGTCATGGTCTCAATAGTGTGATATGATGTAAATTTTATATCGAACTATGTGTGTTATAAATCTGCATGGGCAACATGTGTTTTGTTGGTTTCTAATGGTCATTGAACATGGAGGATAGTGTTCCCCCAAGGGGGATGGGTTTGTAACAACCCTTGGTTGATTTCCTATGTAAATAAGAAAATAAGACCAAGGTCATGGGACACGTATTCCAAGTTGAATGTTGGGAAAAACATAGTGATGGGGATCACTTGTGATTAATTAATAGCTATGGAAATTAACAAAGGAAAAGTGGAAATAATTGGCATTTTATTTATGAAAATAATGGAAAATAGGAGAAAATGGAGATGAAAGGTCATAGATTTTCATGAGGAGGAAATTGAAGGAAAACGAAGAAAATAGAGGCCTTAAGGATAAAAATAATTATGAGGATTAGTTCACGGCTTTTTTTAGTTTAAACTTTTGTTAGTTTTAGCTTAGAGCTCTCTTCTGTTCTCTATCTCTCTCATACTCTTGCACACAGAGAGATCTTGGAGCATGCTTGGGGCACTATAGTTTTCATTATATTTGGAGAAAGAGGGAAAATGAAAGCAAGAAAGTGGAAGGGAACAGGTGGATTAATAGATACAACTAGATTTCTTTACACTTAACAAGTTGCATGTGTGATTTACTTGTTGAGTTATGGATGCATGGTACATGCATGTGATTATCTGGTTATGTTCTGTCATTAGCATGGGGATCTACCTAGATTAACAATGGTTTTATCCTTTCCTTTCCATTTCCTAGATAGCCATGGTGATTGTGGTTTTTTTCCACATGATTATTTTTTGGTTGGTTCATATAATTCCTTAGGGTTGGGGGTTGGAATGCTCTAGAAGGCATGGAACAACTTGGGTTGATTTACTAGTCCTAGAGTCTAGGTTAGGAACACACTTTGGATCCCTTTGTGGGTTAATTTACTAGTCCTAGAGCCAGCTTGGAAAAACAATTTGGAGCCCTATAAGGTTGTGGTTTGAGTTACTAGTTCTTAGAGCCCTGGAAAGCTTGGGTATAGACCAATATGGTTGGTGTTAATGATGTTGATAGAGGGGATTCAAAATATGCTCAATATCAAAGTGCTCAAAATATCCCAAAATCAATGCCAAATCGTAGATATCACCATTTTAATTCCAACGACACTTGAGTCGCCTCAATCTGACGTTCTATGAAGAAGTTGTTGCGTTCCAAAATTAGTGGACAATAATAAAAAAAGTCAACTTGCAAGGTTACTACGTAGTGTACAGATGCCATGTGGCAGTTTGTATACTGACGTGGTGCTGGCATTAGCAGGGTGACTATGTAGTATGGATCCAATTAGGACATGACATGTGACATGGTTGTACATAGGCTGTTGGCATGATTTGATTGGTCGATGGTGATTTGGTTTGGGCCAATCACAGAGTGACACATGACCCAATCACAGGGTGTCATGTGGCACTCCGGATGAGGCCAAAATTTGGTTAAGGACTAGATGAGCCTCCAATCCTTAACCACATAGTTACTTGTTATATAGTGGGCAGCCAATTTTTAATAAAGTGATACTGTTTGGTGGTTTGGGAGGGTGAGCTATTGGGAAAACTCGACCGACCTAGCTCCAAGGTGTATGATTTTTATATGACCATGACACAAGGTGGAGAGGGTGGGGCACATGGTATCCTTCCCATGCCCTGGCCTAGGGTTCTATAATGTATCTTGACTGTCAATGGAATAAGCGGGAGGGGTTGGCGCGTGACACCCTACTCATGCCTAGCCTACAGTATTATCAATTGTAATGTGACCAAGAGAAAGGTCAGTGGGGTGCGTGGTCCATGGAATGTGCCCCACCATCATATTCATTGCCACATGATTGATCAAGGGTGGAGATATAGGAGCACGAGCCTCAACTAACCATCCAACAATTTGCACTGAAATTGGCGGGTTTCATGGACGATCCTGCCACTTGTAACTACGAAATTTTTTCCTTGAAATGTCGCCAAAGCCAAATTTCATTGCCAATTTTGATAGGGGGATGAAATTGCGGAACAATTAGCATAGAAATGAAGAAGGAGGCCCAACTTGGTCATTTTTCAGCCTTTTTGAGCCCAGAAAGAGCCTATACAGGGGTTTTTCGGTGTTCTGGACATAATGGCAGTGTTGTTTTTGTAGTTTGAGAATTGTATGTTGTTATAATTTCAAACTTGAGCATATAATTTAAAGGGAAACCATTGGAAGTTGGACCCGAAGATGTAGCCAAGGAGGGGTGAACTATGTCATCAAAATATTTTTTTGTGATGCTGCTTGTTGTCTATTTTTCACTATTAAAATCTAAAAAATTATCTTAGTTTGTGTTCTTTTGCAACATCGATCCATTTCCCATAAGACATAAAATAGATTTAAAAAAATTACAAGAAACCTTCAACTTTAATTTCAGGCCATTTTCGCATCAGAGCATGGTTGCTGTGAAGGTTTGACCATTTTTGCAAGTATTTTCTTGAATTATTACAAGGTTTAAATTGGAAATAGGAGAAGGAGTTCTTGAAGAACCAAACCCTCATACTAGTTCAAGGAGGTCACAAACTCCATAAAATCCACCAGTCATGGAACATGAAGAAGGAAAAGGCCCGATGTTTGAGGATGAGAGAGCTTTTAGAAAGGCTTTCTATGATATGTTTAAAATGGTGAAAGTGTTGTACAATGAGAGGAAAACAAGGTTGCAAGGGGAAAGTTATAATAAAAAAAAAGGTAATGGTGGTGATGGGAGAAAGCCTCTACCTCCACCTTTTCCTTCACTTCCATCTGCACCTCCATCCTCACCTCATTCATCTCATGTACATACTCCTCCTCCGTCTCCAAAAGGAAATGCTAAGTCTCATTTGATTAAGCTTGATGTCAAGTTTAAATTTCCTATCTACAATGGGGAGGTAAATGATGAAAAGTTGGATAATTGGGTTCATCAAATTGAATTCTATTGGAAGATTCAAAAGATTGATTATGATGTTACAAAGCTCCATCTTACTTCTCTTCGTTTGGAAAGTGAAACCCTCAATGGTGGGAGGCCAGAACTCAAGAAGATTTGAAGAAAAGTAGTAAAATTATCTCTTCTTGAAATGCTTTTATATCTGTGTTAACAAGGAAATTTTATCCATTAGCTTACATGAAAAAAGTAGTTATGGACTGGAAAAAATTTAGACAAGCTAAAGGTTAGAGTGTCCGAAGTTACACAATAATTTAGAAGAAGAGCTTTAGTCTTGGGTGTTGATTTGTCTTCACAAGATACTCTCCTTAAATATATAGGTGGATTAGATAATTATTTGAGACATACTATACTTATGTTTAATCCAACCAATCTAGAGGAAGTATGTGTTCAAGCAAATCATTTAGAATCAAGAGGTGAGAATATTCCTCAAGAGACTAGCAAGAAACCTTCCAAATATAGAGACAAAGTAAAGGGGAAGTTTAAAGACAAAGGAAAAAATAATTCTACAATCAATAAAGAGGAGAGAAACTTACATGTAAACATTGTTTAAAAGAAGGCCATGATGAAGACCAGTGTTGGAAATTACATCTAGAAATGAAACAAAAGAAGTTTAATAACAAGGGGAAACAAAGGATTGCTACTACAATTCAACAAGATCTAGGATCTGATTTAGGGGATGAAACCAAAATCACAGCCATGGGAATGAAAGTTATAGATTCTAACGCAAGTACTAGTTCTTCTAGTAAGCTTACAGAATCTCAAAATGATAAAGAAAGAAGTGAGATTTTCCATATCAGTGTCATTAAAAAACATACAAAAGTTGATACATTATTTGATAATGGATCCCAAGTTAATCTTATCTCTGAAGCAATTGCCAAGAAACTTAATCTAGAAACTACACCTCATACTAAACCTTACCCTTTGGGCTGGGTATGTGATGATGCCAAAATACAACTGACAAGAAAATATAAACTCAAATTCGCCATCACTTATAACTTTATAGATGAGGTAGAGCTTGATGTTGTTCCACTTGATATTTGCGGGATTGTTTTAAGGAGTCCATACTTGTATGACCGAAAATCCATATTCTATCATCATGAGAACAAATATCATATTTTTAAATATGGAGTTGAGTATATTGTTAGAGCACATCGCAAGAAGATGAACTTATCTCTTGGTAGTGTTGGTCAGATGAAAAGGCTTGTAAATTCTAGTAATAATTTTGTGTTGTTGATGATTAAAGCTAAAGATACTGATGAATTTGAAGCTTTAATAGGATTTGTTTCTAAAGTCCAACATGAATTGGTTGAAGTTGTTAACATTTATGACAAGATGTTTTAGGAACCTGAAGGGTTACCTCTAAAAAGAGGAATTCAACATGAGATTCACTTACAACGGGATGCTCCACTTCCAAATATTAGCATGTATAGAATGTTAGTTTTGGAGAATACAGAGACAAGGAAGAAAATTCAAGAGCTTCTTAACAATGGGGTCACCAGGCATAGCATATCTCCTTGTGGGTCTCCTATTATCTTGGTTCCAGAGAAAGATGGTATTTGGCACATGTGTGTGGATTTTCAAGCTTTGAACAAGATCATGGTAAAGAATCATTATCCTCTTCCTCGCATTGATGATTTTCTAGATTAATTAAAGGAATTTGTTTACTTTACTAAGCTAGGTTTGAGAAGTGGTTATCATCATATAAGGATTGTTGAAGATGATATTTGGAAAACTGCTTTCAAGACAAAAAAAATATTTGTTTGAATGGTTAGTTATGTCATTTTGGCTTTGCAATGCACCTGCAATATTCATGAGAGTTATGAATGATGTGTTGTGACCATTCCTTGATGATTTTGTCATAGTATGCTTAGATTATTCATATTTCATTCATACTCATGAAGAGCATGTTAAGCATGTGAAACAAGTTTTAGATATCTTGAAAAAGGAAAATCTATATTTGAAGATGCTTAAATGTGAATTTGGGAAAACCTATTTGGTTTATTGCAGTCATATTGTAGGAGGGGGTGAATTGAAGATCTATCCCTCAAAATTTGATGTTATTGTGAATTTGCCTAATGTTATGCAACCAAATCACAAAATAGAAGAAAAGATAGATCAACGACTTCAAAATAATCCTCTTCAAGGGGAAAATCTCCTTTATATTACATAAATGAACAATTCTTTGATGATGCAAATGACAAGACCTCCTTTCTATATATAGGAGTCTAAGGGGTCACAACATAATCAGAGTTGACATAACAATAATAATGTAAGGGCACAATAATAAGAATAATGGGATTCTATGGGGCACAATAACAACAATATGGGGACTACATGGGCACAACAATACAAAAGGGGGTTGCACTAATAATAATAAGGGGCTGCACTAGTTGTATAGGGACCTAACATGCCCCTTTCCTCCAAAAAGTGTTGTCCTCAACGCTTGAGTAGTTTTGGATACTTTTTGTTGAGCCTTAAAACCGCCCTTTCCTTAGCAACTTTTCTCATCCCTTCTTCTTTGTTTTTCCATGAAGAAATGCATTTCTATCCTTGATGACCAGTATACATTTCCTTAAGGAGAACAATTTAGTGATTTAAATGTTATGCCTTTATGTTTTACTGTTTGAATAAGATTTTTCCTTTTAGCTACGGAACACAACCTATTCTGCAGCTAATTGGCTGTTCCGTAGCTACTTCCATGATTTTACAGATTCCAAGTGTTAGAAGGAGAAAATAACTACATGGGCAGCTTGGAAAACATCATGACATGGATCGTGTCCTATTCACCTAGCCTAGGTCGACAAGGAAGATGGTACAAGACTTCGGTCAAAGGAGAAGTCAAATGTAGAGACCCAAGACAAACTGGACTCTATTTTGTACATGTTTCACAGTGATGGGATCTAAAACAACTTCCTAAACCCACAGACTTCGACAACCATCTGTGCAACCGAATCCAACAACCATCACCTTAGATTTATGTCTCCAACAATCGAGGAAGAGAATTCTGTGTGCCTGTCTGTCTGCTACGTGTTTTTGGCTATAGCTTATTTTTCTCCATAAACAATTGTGTAATATCTTTATAAATACCTGTGTGAAGAACACATAACCAATTCGAATTTTCTAATGTATTAAGCTCATACTACTGTTCTATAATTTAAAAAACTCATTCTCTGTTTTTAATATGAAGATTGTGTGTTTTATGGATATCTGAAACCGTTTCTTGGAGTTTTGATTGAGTACGCATAACCTGAGCAGTTGCAGAGGGCCCCTGCACTGACTGAGGTTTCATTTCATTTTGTTTTTTCTTTTATAGTTGCAATTGTAAATTTATCATTTCTTCCATAGTGTTCATAACCATTTTTCATACTAACCCTGTTTATAATGCATCATTTCTTCACTAATGCAGAATAGCTTCTTTCATTACAGAATAGCTTTCTTTTTTCTTAATTTCTTTCTAGTTTTATCAGTAGTTAGAAGTTGAATTCAGTAATGTAGAGTAGTTTATTTCATTTACTGTTTTACTAGTTTCTAATTTCCAAATAGACTAATCAGTGCCATTACTATTCTTGTCATTTTATTACTAGTTTAGTGACTCATGGTGTAGATGAATGTTTCTAAAAATCCCTTCTAGTTGGTAACTAATCTCAAACTAAGTGGTTGAATACTTCATTCATGAAATGAGTCTTTTATGTGTTTTTGCATTTATTTTCTCTTAGAATAATGAAGTACATAATTCCTCAAAATGTCATTCCAAGGAAGTTTGTCTTCCAAAATTGAGAGACAGAGTAACTAAGTATTTCATTTAGTTTTGTTGCAATTTCATTTTCAGTTTTTCATTAAGTTTACTTTTTGCAATAGACTTAACAGTAGTTGTAACCTCACTTTCAGTTTCAGTATTTCATTTTGGTGTTGTTCCCATAATAGATAGTTGCAATTTCACTTTCAATTTTAGTATTTCATTTAGTCTTGTTTCTGTAATTGAATAGACAGTAGTTGCAATTTTACTTTTTATTTTGTAGCTCATGATTTGGAAATAGTGATATGATTAAAGATAGAAACTCTATTTTTATTTCTTGATTAAGCTTTGTTTCCAAATCTCACTTAAGCTCTTTTTAGTTCTCATTTCTTTAGGATCTTAATAGTCTTTACAGAAGTTAGATTTAAGTACATTGTAAATCATTAGGAATTAAAGGATCAAAGCCCCCAAAACAACATAAAACTCAAAAACACTGAAGTAAGAAGGGTCATCTAGCACATATAGTGCACTACACTTCATCAGTTTACGATACCCAGATTGATAATTTATGTAGAGAAATTTAGGACACTAAATTGACTAAACATTTTGGTGCCGTTGTCGGGGAAGTGTAACTAGGTAGCCTTATCTCTTACATTCATAAAATAAAAACAACAAAACAAAACAATGACATGCATAGAGAAAGAGATTCTAGGGGTAGATTTATATCTAGTGGCAGAAGTTCAATTCCTACAAAACCACCTACTTCGCCAAGAATTAGAAAAGACACACCTCCATCCCAGACTCATACTCCCCGCCATAAGATTCCTGGAATTCAAGGGGCAGAAACTCAATCAGAACATTCTCCTACTTCATCTACCAAAACAGTCCTAGGAGAGAAAATTTTTGAATCTCCAACAGCAGGGATAACCTTTTTCACCTCCATAGGAGAGCCTATTGTAGTTGAAGAATTAGGAATACCTGGTGAGGAAGAAAAAGTAGAAACTCTCTCTCATAGTCCATTAATAGAAGAACCAGAGGAAGAGGGAATAACCTTGTAGGTTGAGCCCTATACTGACTTTGAAGAAACTATAGTGGCAGAAGAAGAACAAGATGGAGAATTCTCACTGTTTGGAGGAGGGGGTAGAGGGAGATGTAGAGCAAATAATGGAGGAGGTAGAGGTAATAATGGAGGAGGCAGAGGAAATAGGGAAGTAGATAAATCATTTGGATTCACTATAGTGGATGAGAAAACACATACAACAATGAAAAACATCTCACCATCTGTCCTCCCAAACTTCTATGGGTTGAGAAGTGAGGTGTCTGAAACATTTTTGTTTGAGTTTGAAGTCTTGTACAGAACTTATGACTATCTAGAAGACTCTCAAAGACTCAAGTTGTTTCCCTCAACACTAAAAGTGGCTGCTTTGAAATGGTTCATGGGGTTAGTCACTCAATCCATTAGAACGTGGAATGACATGAAACAGGAATTTTTGGATAGATACTTGGATTATTGTATGCCTACCAATCATAAAGATGAGGTGTTCAAAATGATGCAAAGAGAGGATGAAAACTTAGAGGATTTTCTTGAGATATTCAACTATAATTTGAAAAGAGCAAAGATGAACAATTTAGATGAAGAAACCTTGAAATCTCTTTTTTTAAAGGCCATTAGAGATGAGTGGATAGATATCCTTAACATGATGGGGAAGGGAGATATCTCTCAACTTCCATTGAGTAACATAGGAGAACTATGTGTTCATCTCTTATGAGGGAAATCTAGAACAGGAAAAGGGCTAGGATATCCTTCTCTTGTTAGACCAAATAAATCTACAACTAGATCTGTAAGTAGGAAAGAAATTGGCAATATGATTGATGAGTTCAAAACTAACATTTTAGGGAGCCTTAGTGAGCAACTAGACACCCTTAAAATTCAAAACAAGTATAAAACAGAGGCTGATGCTTTAGTCATTTTTTATCCAAAATGCATAAAGAAACATGCTCTAAGGGAATTCCCTTTAGATGCAAAAATTTGTAGAAACTTGTATGATTTGTTCAGAAATTCATGAGACCAAGGGTTGTCCTTCAATCCCAGGTCTTAAGGTTGTCTTTCAAGAGGAAACAGTCCCAAGTTTTGCAAAACCTCTTTGTTTTTTTGCAAGAAGACCTTGGCAGGGGCCACAAAATCAAGGATTTAACAATCCAATGTATCTTTAGCCCCCACCAAATTGGAATTCTCGGCAGCAACCTTGGCCTCAACCTCAATCTCAGTATCAATCTCAACCGCAGGCACAAGGGGTACAAAATCCTTATGGGAGATTTGCTCGAAATTATCAATATCCTCCATCCTATCAGAATTATTCTTCCCCACAAAATTAACAACAAAATCAACAACCACAAATTCAAAATCAGAATCCTCAACTTTCATTGCCATTTCCACAACAACCTCCACAACAAAGTCAAAATCCTCAACTCTAACTGCCATTTCAATAGAAACCAAATTAGCTACCTGCTCAATCATTAACAAACCCCAATAATAAAAACCCTCAGAATGCTTACCTGGTAGAAGGACAAAAATTTCCAACTTACATGATTACTCCACTAGATCTTAATGATGTTCAACTAAGATCTAGTAGGATATTAGAAAAGGAAAAACCTTTTGTAGTTATTCAAGAATAAGACACTTCTGAGGAAGATTCTCTAAAAGTCAATATAAAAGTTTTAAGGGAACATCCCTCCAAAACCAAAACATTGCAAAAGAAAAACAAAAAGAATCAATAAACACAACTCCTATCATTGAGCAACCAGCATCTACTTCTACACCTCCTTTTCCTAAGAGACTACAAATTGATAGAGGAGTAGAAAAACATATCTTATTTCCCAATTATGATTTTCTAGATGAATTGAAGAATGTCTGTATCAAAATTCCTTTGTTACAAGCCATTAGAGAAATTCTAATTTTAGCTAAGAAAATAAAGGAGTTGAGAATCAAAAGACCAGGAAGAAAACCAAGAGAAACAAAAAGAATTCACCTGGTAGGAAAGAAAGCAGACATAATGATGGGAAAAATTGCCATGCAGAAATATGTGGATCTAGGAAATCCAATTGTCAAGACACATATAAATGGAATTGAAATTCAAATTACATTGATTGACTTAGGGGCAATAATAAACATTATGAGTAGACAAACTATGGAGCAGCTTAAACTTCCTAACCTTCTTTACACACCTACCTTACTGCAAATTGTAGATAGATCAGTAATCAAACTAGATGGTGTACTAGAAGATATTTTAGTCTCCTTAGATTCTTGGGAATATCTTGTTGATTCCATGATTTTAACTCCCAAGAATAATCTAGGAGGACACCTACTCATATTAGGAAGACCTTGGCTAGCCACAACAGATGCTTTTATTAGTTGTAGATCTAGTGACATGTATATTTTTTATGGTAATTCAACAAATAAATTTACTTTGTATCCTCCAGCAAAAGAAATCACAGAAATAGATGACAAGGAATGGATTGATGGTGAAGATGATATTCAACCTCTCTTTACTATGTCAGAAATTAGTGAAGACAGTCAAATTTTGAATACATTGTAAAATTTTGAAACATCTTCAGAATATGATCATGCACAATTCCAAGAAAAATCTAATGCTGAATACTTGTCATCTAGGCAAATGTCTCTCTATTCTATGGAAGAATTTGGTATCTATACAATTGAAATTTTTCCAGGTAGGACATTGAACATAAACAAGAACTTGGAGAAACTACAACAAGAAGAGCTAACCAAAACATTACAAAAAAATTCTGCTACATTTGCATGGGAGTACACCGACATGAAAGGCATTGATCCTAAGACTTGTATCCATCATATCTATATTGAGGAAAACAGTAGACCAAGCAGACAACCTTAGAGAAGAATGAATCCAAATCTTAGGGAAATTGTAAAAGAAGAGCTCCAAAAATTACTCAATGTAAACTTCATTTACCCAATTTTAGATAGCCAATGGGTTTCTCCTTTGGTAAGTGTGCCTAAAAAGAATGGTAAATGGACGGTGTGCATTGATTACCAAGAACTGAATAAAGCAACCCTTAAAGATCACTTTCCTTTGCCCTTTATAGATCAAGTGTTAGCTACATTAGCAGGTAAGAAACATTTCTCATTCTTGGATGGTTTTAGTGGTTATAATCAAATTCAGGAAGCACCTGAGGATCAGGATAAAACCACATTTACTTGTCCATGGGGAACGTTTGCCTACCGAGTACTTCCTTTTGGGTTATGTAATGCTCCTGCAACATTCCAAAAAGAAGTACTATGAATTTTTTATGATCTAATACATGATTGTGTAGAGGTATATATGGATGATTTTATAGTCTATGGAAACACATTTGAAGAAGTTTTGAAAAATTTGAAAAAGTTCTTAAAATATGTAAAGAAACAAACCTTTCACTAAGCCATGAAAAATGTTTTATGATGTTTAAAAATGGTATTGTTTTAGGACATCACATTTCAGGAGATGGGATTAAAGTTGACAAATCTAAAGTTGAAGTCATCTCTAAGTTATCAATTCCAAATTGCCAAAAATATGTTAGAAGTTTTCTAGGATTTACAGGATATTATAGAAGGTTTATAGAAAACTTCACTAAAATAGCATCTCCACTCTTCAAATTGCTTACAAAAGATTGTGAATTTAGTTGGAATCTAGATTGCCAACTAGCATTTGAAACCTTGAAAGTAAAAGTTTCTGAAGCACCTATTTTAAGAGGTCCAAATTGGAAACTTCTTTTCCATATTTCCACAGATGCTTCAGATACAGCTCTAGGAGCTATGTTGGGACAAAAATATTTGATTCCTTATGCCATTTACTATACAAGTAAGAATTTGACTCCCACTGAGTTGAATTATACTAGGACTAAAAAAGAATTCTTAGCTGTTGTTCATGCAATTAACAAGTGAAAACACTATATAATAGGCTATGAAAACTTTGTTCATACAGATTACTCTGCAATTAGATATTTGATGAATAAACCTATTACTAATGGTAGAGTTACAAAATGGATTTTACTTTTACAAGAATTCAACATTACTATGCTAGATAGACTTGGAAAACAAAACACAATTGCTGGTTTCTTGTCCAAGATTCAAAATATCAAAGAAGACTCTCTGGTTGAAGATAAGTTTCTTGATGAATATCTCTTTGCAGTAACTACTCAAACTCCTTGGTTTGCAGATGTTGCTAATTACTTGGTTACAGGGAAGTTACCTTCACATTTGTTTCCTAGAGAGAAGAGAAAGATTATTTAAGAAAGTGTAAGATATTCGTGGATCACTAACGAATTGTATAAAACAGGGCTAGATCTTATGATCAGAAGGTGTGTCAGGGAAGATGAAATGCATGATATTCTCAAAGCATGTCATGATGAGCCGTGTGGTGGACACTTTGCTGACAAGAGGATAACCTATAAAATCCTTTTTTTAGGATATTATTGGACATCCATCTTCAAAGATGCTAAAGAATATGTCAGAAGGTGTGACAGTTGCCAAAAAGTAGGGAAACTTGCTCCCTCAAACGAAATGCCATTACAAACTCAGGTACTTATTGAACCCTTTGAAAAGTGGGCTTTAGACTTTATTGGACCAATTAATCCTCCATCTAAGTAGAAAAAATATATATTGGTATGCACTGATTATGTCACCAAATGAGTAGAAGCCAAAGCATTACTTTTTGCTAACGAAAATTCTATAGTTAATTTTCTTTTTGAGGAAATCTTCACTCGTTTTGGTGTTCCAAGAGAAATTTTGATAGATCAGGGATCTCAATTCACATCCAACATGATGGAAAGGCTTATTGAGTACAAGATCAAGCATAGGAAATCTGTTGGGTTGTGTTATATTCTTTCCACGACTAACCTACGTAGTGAACCGGGGGTTTAGAGGGGGGGCGGAGTCCCCCCTTTGTTGCACCGATTGCGCAGCGGGGGGGTCACAGGGGGGGCGGCAGACCCCCCTGTCTGAGGGGTTTGAGGGGGGTGGGTAGCCCCCCTCTACGGGGTTCGGGGCAATGCCCCGAGAATTTTTTTTTTTTGGACCCTATATTAGGTTGGGCGAACCTGCCTATGGTTTTCGGTCCATGGTTTTGGACGCGATGGTTTTCGGTCGATGGTATTGGATGCTTCAACATGTATAAATATGTATTGTAACATTGAAAGGAACATAATGAAAAAATCAAGCTGGTAGTCCCACTTTTGGGATCCAGTGGGAAATCTATGTGTATATGTGTTTTATGTGTTATGCTCTCGCATTTTTATTTTTCTGTGATTTAGAATTCGTATGCAGGTAATTTCTGTACGAGGTTAAAACCTACA
>APFE030369232.1:328657-338693 GCA_000404065.3 Pinus taeda
ACTTGGTGCGCTAGGGAAGATGCAGGAAGTTCCAATTTGTATTCCATAGGACCTATATCTTGCAACACCTTATAAGGATCATAGTATTTTAGTGATAATTTCTTATCCTTCTTAGCTTGCTTTAGGGACATTTTTGGTATGGTTGTAGTTGTAAAAATATCCAGTCACCTACATCAAAATTTCTTTCACTATGATTTTGATTTGACTTTTGTTTCATTCAATTCTAAACCAAAGTGAGGTTATCCTTTAAGAGTTGGAGAACTTCTTGTTGATGCTCGATGTAATATTCCACTACTTGAACCTTAGAATGATTTTCCAAGACTTTTTGGAGATCTGTAGAAATAGATGATTTTCTTTTTTTGAACCTTTAGTGAACATAATTGTGGAATTACGCCCCGTTGTTCTTTCTTTAGAAGATTTGTCATGCCATTAGAGTTGATTATCTTTCTTGGTTTCCCTGTGATACCCCTTAATTTAACTTCCTTTCCTTCCTAAAAACATTTCAAGAAAAGTTCTTGAAAATTAAAATCTATCGTACCCAAATATTGTAACCATTGGACTCCTAGTACAACATCAACAACACCCATTGGAATGGAAAGCATTGGACTATTCAATACATATTCTCCCATGGATAGCTTGATATTATGGCATTTTCTAGAGCCATTTATGTTTCCTCCATTTTCAACCATCACTTGACACTTTGGCGATGGATATATGAAGAAATTCAATTCCTTGGCTATCTTACAATGAATAAAATTACGGGTACTACCCGAATCAATCAACACTATTACCTTTTTCTTCTTGATATGTCGTTCTATCTTGAGAGTTTGAGGAGTGGTAATTCTTCTCAATGCATTACAAGATATGGTCGGATTCATTTATTCTTTCTCTGGGGTTGTTTTATGGTGTATATCCTCTTCTTTTGACGTTTCTTGTTCCTTTTCTTCCTCCTCTTCCCAACTTGTGTAAATTAATCTCTTCTCAACACACTTGTGACCTTTAGTTTATTTTCTATCACAACTATAACAAAGTCCCTTTTCTCCTTTTTCTTCCAGCTGTTGTGGTGTCAACCTTGTAGGTTGTAGAAGGCTAGGAGCAACAACACTTCCATCTTGATAGTTATGAGTAGTAGGCTTCCTTGTTGCCATAATTTTTCTTTCAATTTTTCTCTCCAACCTGTATGCCTTCTCCAATGAATCAGGTTCCTCAAGGTGAACCTCATGTTGGATGTTATCCTTTAAAGTCCCTATGAAGACTTCAATCCTATGCTTCTCTAGAATATCATTTACCCTTATATTCAGTTTTTGGAAGTCCTCAACGTGCTTTACCATTGAACCCTTTTGTTTGAGATTTATCAATTGGCTAAAGAAGGTGTTTCTGTTTGTATCCTCATAATGTGCTATCATTTCCTCCATGAAAATTGACCGGGTGACAAGTGGTTTATGAGAACAAAGCCCTCTATAACATAAAAATTATTTTGGTTCTAAATATAAAGATGCAATACATACCTTTTGTGGTAGTTGAACATCATGTAAAACAAAATATTACTCCATCTGTAGTATCCAAGTTACTGGATCCTTGCCATCAAACTTACTCATATCTATCTTTGGAATATGGTGGGTCTTCTATCCAATGTTAGATTCTATGAAATTGTGATTAATATATTATTTTTATTTTTATTTTTTTTGTAAGCTTGGTAGGACTCTTCGATTTTCAAGTTTACATGTCCATTCACCCTGCTACGAGGGGAGGGTAAGACAAGATTTGAACCCAAGGCTTTCGGTTCTATGAGACTTCATCATGAGTTTACTTTACCGCCTTCTTTTTCATTAGGAAGCCTTTTCCATGTATTTATTCAAATCTTCCATGTCTTTCTTCAAATCTTCTTCTATACCATCAATATTAGCTTCCATGGCATATATAAAACTATTTATCTTAGCTTCGATCACATTCTTCAAATCATTCATCCAATTTTGCTTACTAGGTGTTTCTATTTTCTTGATTCAAGTTATTATTATCTTTTTTTTCTTTTAGGAGCTTGATATTTACACGACTGTAAATCTATAATTTCGGATCTCCATTTCTAATTTTTTTTCCTGTGATAGCACTCTGAGTCCTCTTTTCAACGCTTAAGTCGGATCAAGATTTGATTTTCCAAGAAAGAGTTATGCGCAATTTTCCATGATGACTTGATTATAGACTATTTTGGTAGATCGAACTTGTATAATGTGCCACGTGTCACTGTTTTGACCTTCGTCCCTGAAAAAATATGCAACAAACTATAGTTTGTCCTATTTCTGCTGCCTTCTACGGAATTTGAATATGATGCTAAGAGACAAAGTTATGACGCTTTTCCCAAGGTCACGTATTTGTGCTTGAATTCAGTAGCCTTAAAAAACCCTACCTTCCTTGGATCCTATCTTCAAAAATATAATGAACCAAGATCTGAAATCCATACACAAGGTTAAGCATGAGTTCTTGTCAAATGGGTTGTACTTTTAACTTCTTAATTTTCGTTGAAACAAATTTATAGCGAAAATTCCACAATAACCTATTTGAGATGGAATTATGGAGCCTACAAAAACCCTAACTTCCTCAAATCATAGCTTCAAAAATATATCGATACAAGATCTAAAATTCGGACACGAGGTTCATCATGATCTCATATCAAATGGTTTTTAATTGCAGATTCAAAAACTTCATAGAAAAAACGTTATAGTGAAAATTACACGATGGCCTGTTTGAAGTAGTGAAACCCTAGAATCCAAAGCTCTGATACCAAATGTTATTCAACTAGCTAACAAAATAGAAGAAAATATAGATCAACGACTTCAAAATAAACCTCTTCGAGGTGGAAAACTCCTTTAGATTACACAAATGAACAATTCTTCGATGATGCAAATGACAAGGCCTCCTTTCTATATATAGGAGTCTAAGGGGTCACAATATAATCAAAGCCGACATAACAATAATAATATAAGTGCAGAATAATAACAATAGTGGGCTTCTATGGGGCGCAATAATAATAATATGGGGACTACATGGGCACAAAAATACAATAAGGGGGTTGCACTAATAACAGTAAGGGGCTACGCTAGTAGTATATGGACATAATACCTAAACCCAACAACATAACATGAATTAGGAGTTTTTTGGGAGCATCCCAATATTGGAGAAAAATTATCACTAAATTCTCACTCATTAAAACACCATTACATGATTTTAAAAGTGTTAAACAGATATTTCACTAGGGAGGCAAGCATCTTAAATACTTTGACACTTCGAAAGAGAAAATCAATACAACACCAGTTCTAGCACTTCCAAACCTTAAGCAACCATTTGAAATTCAAATCGATGCAAGTGAATATGCTATGGGAGAAGTTTTGATGCAGCATGGTAAGCCAATATGTTATAATTTTGAAACCTTTACCAATGCAGTGATTAACTATCCAACTTATGACAAAGAGTTGTATCCTTTGGTACAAAGTGTGAAGAAATGGAAGCATTATTTGATGGGTAAAGAAACAATTATACATATAGACCATAAACCTTTGCAATATTACAATCACAAACAAAGCTACAACAAGCTAGACATTTTAGGTGGATGGGATTCCTTCAACAATTTCATTTGGTAATAAGGTATAATAAAGTTATATACAATAAAGTTGCATATATGTTATCAAGGCCTATTGTTAATGCATCTATTATTCTTAAGAAAAACTTAATCATGCATGAAATTTATATTGAACAATATGCTCAAGATGAATATTTTAAATATGTTTATGCAACTTTGAGTCAAGGCAATCATGTTGAAGAGTTGGATTATCATGTTCATAACAATTTGTTGTATCATCTTAGCAAGTTATGCGTTCCACAGTGTGAAAGAATCTATGTCATCAGGGAATCCCACACTTCTCTAATTGCTGGCCACTTTGGCATAGGCAAAAAAATTGCTTAAATTTAGAGGTATTGCTATTGGCCTCACATGAATGAAACTGTTTCAATATATGTGAAAGGATGTTCCATGTGTGCTACCAACAATCCAAATAATACGAAATTGGGTTTGTACGCTCCACTTCCTATTCCTTCTTGTCCTTGGGAAAGTATTTATATGGATTTTGTTGGGGGACTACCAATTTCTAGGAAAGGTCATGATTATCTATATGTTGTTGTGGATCATTTACTAAAATGTGTGTGCTGATGCCATGTAAGAAATATGCTACAATTGAATAGACTGCAAATATTTTTTTCCAAAATGTATAGGTTCACTTTGGGTTACCCACTTCTATTATTTCTGATCGAGATTTTTGATTTGTCAGGAAGTTTTAGTTGAGCTTATGGGAACTCATGAACACAAAGTTGAAGAAGAGCATCACATTTCATCTACAAACAGATGACCAGACAAAAGTAGTAAACAAAATAGTAGTGCATCTCCTTCGAGAATATTGTGGTAAGCATCCTAAACTTTGGGATGAGTATTTGCATTACATCTAGCATGCCTACAATCGTGCCAAGTATTCATCTACACAAGTATCTCCATTTGAAGCTTTTTTGGGTTATTTACCAAAGTCTTCTTTGGATTTCACCATTGGTAAAGATATTGTAGTAGATGGACATAGGCATGTGGACAAATCCAAAAATTTCATTGAAAAAATTAAGCTAGTGCATCAAAGGGTACAAGAACAACTAGAGAAAATGAAAGCCAAGTACAAAGCAAGACATGACAAGCATTGGGTGGATCATGATTTCAGGGTTGGAGATCAAGTTTGGTTGTACATCAGAAAGGAAAGACTACAAGGTGAAGGTAAAAATCTTAGGCCAATCAAATATGGTCCTTTCAAAATCTTGGAGAATCTTGGTAACAATGCTTTTCAATTAGATTTTCCACCTTACATAAAAAATTATTCTATTGTGAATATGGAAAACTTGAGATTGTATAAGCCTCTAACGATTGATGACTAAGAAGAGAATGTTCATATTCCATCTATATATGCTTTTTCTCCTAAACATTTTAATGAGTTTGATCTGAATTGGATCATTATATTATTTATCATCCATATCGATGCATTTGGAGTGGAAAAAGTGGAGGAATCATCACGTGGGACCGTTTTTATTGGTTGGGCCCAGTTTGGTGAAACGAGATTTGAAACCTTCTGGGAGCGTTTTGAGGCATCAAACGAAAATTTTCAGGGTAAAAATGTTCTACTCAGGCTCAACATATTTTCATGCTATTCTACACATAGAGAGATTTCCAACGATGCAAAAATCGCCTCAATCATAGTCCGTATGCAAAATTTATGCCACTCAAAAGTTGACCTTCCTGTTTTCACACCTATAGTGCGGGAGGATGCCGCGTCAACCCCCATTATTCATGGAAAAAGGGCTAGCCATGTGTTTTTTATGTAAAAGATTCTAGAAAATTCTATTTTGTAACTCTAGTTAAGGGTTGATGTAGTCAAAGTTAACCATTAGTAGGTTATCGGGCTGTGTTATAACCAGGCCACTAGGAGGAAGAGGCATTGGATTCTTTCGAGAGAATTTTGTTCCATAGTTGAGAAAAGATAGTGAGGAGAGATAGGAGGTAGAGAAACACAAAGAGTGGTTGTGCACTGTATCAGCCCACGGACCATAGACATTACTTCTTTGTATCTGTGGCCATATTTCGAAACAGAGAAAGAGAACGTAGCAGCCTGACCTTGTAGCTCGGTTTTCTCTCGAAAGGGTTTCTGAGAGAGAATATCTTGTGTATTATGTGTTTGTGATCTTATTTTTTCATTCTCTACTTTTCTGATTGATTTAATTTTACATGCATGCACTAATTACAGTTAATTTTACAGATCTAGAAATTAAATAAACTGTAATAGTGTAGAATTTCAAATTTTTAATATAATATTATCAAATCTGTTGTGACGAATTGTCCAGTGGAATATTCACGAAAGTTTATGAATCAGAGTTTTAGGAAGACTCAATTCTTGACAAGAGGATGAGGACTTCAAGTAGAGGCAATGTGGAGTATCTTCGAGTGGGGATCAAAGGTACCAATCAGAGTAAAGAAAGGTCGGTAGATATCGGGAAAGTGAGGGAGTTGTACCCTCACTTACTTGTTGAGTTGAAACTTTTGGTGATCCAAAAACTTCCAATGGCTTGGAGGAATGATCCAGGGGATCCAAAATATGTTCAAATATCAAAGTGCTCAAAATCTCTCGAGAATGGTGCCAAATCATAAATCTCATCATTAAAATTCCATCAATGTTTGAATCGCCTCAATTTGACATTGTACAAGGAAGTTATCATGTGTTGAATTTTTTGTCAAACAAAAGAAAAAGTCAACTTAGAGGGTTGACTAGGCATTGTGCGGATGCCATGTGGCATTTCGTACGTTGACGTGGTGCTGACATTAGCAGGATGAATGTGCAGTATGGAGCCAATCAAGACAAGACACGTGGCATGTTCGTATAGAGGCAATTGAACCGATTTGATTGGTCGATGGTGATTTGGTTTGGGCCAATCACAGAGTAACATGTGGCCCAATCATTAGGCCCCATGTGGCACTCTAGATGAGGCCAAAATTCGGTTAAGGACTGGATGAACCTCCAGAGGTTTCAACCCCGCGACCTTCTTGTCATAATTCTGCCACTCTATAATTATGGCACATTTTTACTTATTATATTAGTGTCGATCAATTTTTAATAAAGTGATATCATATGGTAGTTTGGGGGGGGGGGGGGGGGAGCCAGGTCGATGGTGCACTCGATCGACCAACCAAGGTTGTATGATTTCTATATTATCATGACACAAGGAGGAGAGGGCAAGGTGCGTGACACCTTTTCGACACTCTAACCCAAGGTTTTATCATGTGTCGTGATTGCCAACGGAATAAGTGGGAGGGGCGAGTGTGTGGCACCCTGCCTGCGTTCTTATCAATTGTAATGTGACTAAGAACGAGGCCGATGAGGTGCTTGGCCCACACCCCATGGTCATATTCAATGCCACATGACTGACGAGGGTGAGGAAATAGAGGCATGGGGGCCAACGAACCATCTGACAATTTGTGCCAAAATCGACGGGTTTCATAGTTGATATCGCCACCTGTAACTATGAAATTTTCGCCTTGCAATGTCGCCAAAGCTGAATTTTATTTCTAGTTTTGACAAGGGGACAAATTTGCAGAACATTTAGTAGAGAAATGAAGGTGACAACCTAACTTGGTCATTTTTCAGTGTTTTTGATCCCAAGAATAGCCTACACAGGGGTTTTTGGGTGTTCTGGATGCAATGACAATTTTATTTTTGCAATTTGAATATTGTATGTTGATGTAATTTAAAATTGGAGCATATAATTTAAATGGCCACCATTGAAAGTTGGACTTAGAGATGTAGCGAGGGATGAACTTCCTCACCAAATCATTGTTTTGTGATGCTGCTTGTTATCTATTTTTCATTGTTAAAATTTGCAAAATTTATCTTAGTTTGTGTGATTTTTCACCATCAATCCATTGCCCGTAAGAAATAAATAAGCTTGAAAAAATTTACTTGAAACCTTCTTTTTTGATTACAGATTAGATGTTTAACCGTGATATGGAGTCATCGTTTGATGGTTGAGGTGGTTTGGCCTTTGGAAGCCCTAGTTTGGTTTTTCTGCTTTATTCTGTGGGATCCCACATTCAAGCTTGGAATATGGAGGGGGGGTGATTGGTAGAAGGAGAGATTTGGTTCAAACCAATTTATGGTTGGATGGTATGTGGAAGTCCCTGACTTGGCTGGGATTTTCATATGTGAATGCGAGTTATTCTTCTATTATGATTCATGTATAAATGTTGGCAATATGTTGGTAATATTATGGCTGGGTTTTCATGGTTTATATTTTGGTTATTTTATGGTTATATGTTGTTCATAAGATGTGTATCTTCTATGTTTCATGTCATGAATTGTTTAGTTATTGATCAATTGATGAATGTATGGACTAATAAGTGTTGTTGCAGCTATATGGAGAGGGAATAATGCCTTGTAAATGATTCATAGATGAATCTCATACTTTTATGATCAAATATGTATTCATGACCTATAGCTTACATGTTTTCCATGTGCTTGACAAAATGTCTGTTATGTTCTAGGAAATCTTGGTTAAGTTCTACCTTCAAGTTTGCATGTTTAGCATTTTTGACATGTCATTATTGATTCTGAGAAGTTTCAGGAAGTTCTAGGCAATGGTTTAGAGGTTGACCTCGAACCTAAGCTCAGATCTTGGGACCGCACCCTCTGAACTGGACATTTATGTCACAATCGCACCCAGGTAGGTTTGTGCACGTTATTGGAGGTCTATAACCACATGGAGGCCTTGTTATGCATGCATTTGGGGGTTAAAGTGTGTGAAAATGAGCCCCAACACAGGATTTGGTCAACTAGGGTGGTTCTTTGGACCCTTAATGTCCATTTAGCCCTGTGGAATGTTGTGAGTTGTCAGTTGGTGGTTAGTTGTAGGCTCCAATTCCTTATTTGTATCTAGGAGGTCGGACCATGTCATAGTAAATCTTTGTCTCATGTTTACCTTGGTAGGTTGATGAAACTATGTAAATGTGGGAAGGGTGATTACAAAACATATATATGATAATGTGAGAATAAGAGTGAGACGTTGATTCCCTTATGAGTATTTATAATGAAAAATAATTAGATCTCTATAAAAAGGTAAACTTTCTACAAAGATTAATTGATAAGGTCGTGCCATACCTTGACATCCATATAGATTTATTTCCATCCCTCAATAACTTCTTTCTTAAAACCTACCCAGTGTTGCTTCCTCTTATTCTCAAGAACTACACATCATAAAAACCTTTGTTGTAGCCAAGATTGAGATTGAGGAACATTTGGGTGATGGCTCAAAGGTTTTAGTAAACATTTTATTTTGTCAAAATGATTATTCATGACTCAAGGTTCCAGTAAACCTTTTATGTTTATTGATTGTTTTATGTCTAATTAATATGTGAGACAATATGAGTATGAAGTTTAAATTTGTTAACTAGAAAAGGTAATAATACAAATGAATTGGATAATCAATTATTTATTTATTCATGGACATTTTTATTAATTCTTGCATTACAAAATTATGTAGTTTAACCAAATGATAATATCATTATGAAAAAATATATCTCAAACATCTTCTAAAATATGGTTGAGTAAGCTAAGTATTCACACACATGAATCTCTTAACAAAAATTAGGAAATATATGTAAAAAATGGGAACCCTAGTCAAATGTTCAAATTGTTTTGACTATGTTAAAATCATGAGATGCTAAATTAACACTTGGCATAATAATTTGAAGGGTTTATTCATGTTATTAATTTAAAATAGTTATAAAGTATTACAAATTATTTTATATAAAGTATTGTAAATTATTTTTATAAACTAGCTATAGAAATGTTAAAATGGCTTTATATATAAATTTTATTGAAAATTTTATTATTTAGAAATATTAAATATAAACTTATAAATTTAAGTTAGACAATAGAATATTGTAGTTTCTGAATTTCAAGTTTTTGTGATTCATAATGAATTACAAGAAGTTTTTCGGTAGAAATCACATAAAGAGAGAGACCATCCCAGCGAGATGAAAAGAGAGACCATAACAATAGCTTAAATAGATGAAAATGGAGACCATCACAACCGGTTAAATAAAAAGCAATGTAAAAACCAAAATTTGAAAATATTAATAATATTATAGTTGTTTAATTACTTTAAATAACTTTTCAATTAAAAAAAAAACTAATTTGAAATTTCTCATCAAAACAATTAAATCCTAATTAAAACCATATTAATTACTAGACATTTTCAACTTGAAAACAATCAATAATATAAAGTTCATGTTTTTATCTCAGATTGAATAAATATTTAATTTAATTTGCATACAATCAATAATATAAAGTTTATGGTTTATGTTTTTATCTTAAATTGAATAAATATTTAATTTAATTTGCATGTTTTATTATTTATAATAAATAGTAGTTATCTACTTAAATACAAAATGCATATTTTCAAATAT